>ML778014.1:1369612-1380933 GCA_009831015.1 Picea engelmannii | reverse complement strand
CAATCTTGTTGAGAGAACAAGAGAGGAGCTGAAGCATTCTTGTTGAGAGAACAAGAGAGAGCAAGAGAGAGAGGTTGAGCTGGAGAAAAGAGACAGCAACAGAAATTTCTAGGAGCATTGGCATGCACTCCAAGGTTGCCGAATAGCATTGTGAGGCACATAAGTTGAATCTTAGCAGATTTTTGGCACGAATTTCGTGACAGTCCATCCAACATAAATTGCCGTACAGTTGTACGAATTTCTGGATCAGAAATTGAGAAGCAAAGCTACATGAATGTCCAGATAAGTTTGTGTAAATATCTGAAGATGAAAATGCTGTAAAAGAATTTCTCAGAAGCTCTTAAATAATACAAATCACTCTCTCACTGGTTTTCCCCTTGTGGGTTTTTCCAGGGTCGAAGTTAGACCAAAAATATATGTGTCTAATATTTTCTAAGTTTTGCATATTGCTGATATTTAATTTCTGCGTTGAAAACGATGTTCATAATCCTCATGTTTCAGTTCTGAAATTTATTTTCTCTTTAGAAATTTATTTTCTGTTAAGTTTTTTAGATGCTGAAACACTGCTGTAGCTTATGCTGAAACACCAGGCTGTAGCATAAGCTGAAACACAGTGCTGAGTATATGCTGAAACACTGCTGTAGTAGATGCTGAAACACTGCTATAGTAGATGCTGAAACACTGCTATAGTAGATGCTGAAACACTGCTGTAGTAGATGCTGAAACACTGCTGTAGTAGATGCTGAAACACTGCTGTAGTAGATGCTGAAACACGGCTATAGCAGATGCTGAAACACAACTGTAGCATATGCTGAAACAGTGCTGAAACAGAGTTTGGCATTTAAATTTGGTAGAAAATTCAGCGAGACTGAAACTGGGTGGGATTTTGAAAAATTTAACAGTTTTGAGACTGGTACTATTGGGCCTTGTTCGTGACAATGACAACTATTGGCAAAAAACCACATTTGTATTTGCTTATTCATTGCCACGAACACTTGTTTGGTATATTTTCACATGGATCTGTAATGTATTTTTGGTAGCCATGTATGCAAAGTCAGTATAGAATGTAATGAGAAATCGAGCTCGTCCAGATGGTTCCCCACCACTCCACTTCTGGGTTATTCATAATGAATTTCGGCCATCGCAGATACCCCTCTAACCTCACACATTAGGGGGCATCTATTAGAGTAATATTTTCCTCACCCTATGCAATCTTGCAGAGAGGGCCTTTTTCCATTTCCCTATGCAGACTTATCTTCCCTATTACTAAATTCTAAAGGCAAAAATATAAGTTTTTCCACTTGTACGCATCTTTCACCCTATACAACAAGCATATACGCAGGCTGCTCCACTACAACCCACATACATTGAGATTTGTGCTATAAAATCAAAATTAAATGTCGGGTTTCCATGTCATGATAGGAGATCTATGATCCTTGGCCTTCCATATACTGTAAATGCTCTGAATCAACCCTTTAGTTGCATTTTGAAGTCTATAAAGAAGCCAATTCCGAGCTGTGGAAGCTAGGAGAGAATTCAACTTTGAGAGAAAAGTTACTCTGGAGAAATTATTTACCTCATATTGAGTCTGCATCCCTTTGTCCTTTAAGTATGAACACAGTGATCAACCCTCAATCTCTTCCCTTATTGATGGAGAACCTCTTTGTCTCCCTTATATGAGCTTGCCTTTGGTGGAGGATTGAAGTGGTGGAGGCTCAGTTGGAAGGAACTCGGTTTCTTGGTTCTGAACCATGCCGACTCGAAAGTCTGTAATATTTTCGCTTTTACTGATCGTTTATTAATAGAAATACTCATTTTTAATCCAATTAATATCTTGCAAATATATGCATTATTATCCATGGCTGTATTTGTTTTGTATCTTGATGGATTATGCTATCTAATGTGCTAACCTTTTATATTTCCACGATATGCTTGTTTTCGCTTGTTTGTTGAGAACTTGTTGCGGGTATATAGATTTGGGTTAGAGTGCTCAAGGATGGACATCATCTAACATCTGGACGAGGTAGACCTATGTCTTATCTTGCTTGTACATTGGTTTATATAGCATGTTTTTGGGATAGAGTTGATTTCTGCAGTCATTTTCGTTTGTTGTGGTTCACCCTAGCCATAGATATATTTTCCTCGTAATAGCTAGTGCGTGCTGAGGTGGAGCTATTCTCTTGCATCATACTCCATGACTACAAAAATTCATGAGCTCCTACTCATGAGCTTCCCAGCTCTGTTGAAATCCTCCTGGATCCCAAACTTTCTCCTGGAGTTGTCTTCTTGCTCCTCTGCTTTGTTGCTGCGGATGCTCCTACATCTTCCCTGCTACTCGTGCAGGTTCCTTTGTGTCCAGCTTCTCCTTGCTGAAATATTCTTTTGCTAACCTCAACATCAGCTCCCTTATCTCCTGTATCACCTCTTCCAACTGCTTCATCGACTAGTTTTCCTTGTGTAGTCTGCTTGGATGCAACTCTTCATGTCACTTCATGGGTAGGTCATCTTGATATCCCATGTCGTTTTCATCTACTGTGACACTAGTTGGCCACTCTACTACAGAATCTAATTCTACAGTCTCACCACTAAACTTCTATTCAACTACCTCTTCTGACAGACTAACTCATGTCATTTATCTGGCTGGTTCTACTCCAGCTTCCTCTAGCTTCAACTCATGACAGTATGTCTCCTTCGGCATGACTATCTCCTGGCAACCATCTCCTGTCTCTGGATTGTCCAACCAATCCTCCAGTGCCTTTAACTCCATTTCCCACTGAGTGAGTAACTCAATTGGGAACTCCCCTTCTGTTGGGACAGACTTTAGTATCTATTCCTCCTCCTCCATGATAGTCTTGGCTCATTTTCCTTCTGTCGCACCTAGAGCATATGTGCTAGCCTCTCCTCGACTACTTGACATGAATATATCAATCCTCCAATGATTAGAATGATCCTTTGATCCTTCTCCTCTGTGATGAAAGTTTCCAACTTGTCATCATCTTCATTCACATGGATTGCAACTCCACATGAATATTCATATGGATAAGACCTTTCTTCTGCGTCCTCTCCATCTGTCAACACCCCTTGCTGACATGAACTCTCAACTAAGATCATTTATTCTCCCTTTCCCACTTGGCAATTCAGGATGTCTCCTATGCCCTCTTGGCCATTTACGAGATCAATTGACCCCTTCACATTTCCCACCCGACAACCTATGAGATTCCTCCCAAATCTCTTTCCCTCACCACTGAGGTTTTTGACATATCTCAACCACCTCCTCAACACCTGTTGTTGCTTTCAGGCCAATAAATTTTGAATAGGCCATTTAACTATCCTTCTCAAATGCCACTCATATCTCCAACGTACTTTTGCCTCATGTTACATCTTGAATGCTAGCCTTTCCAGTTTTTATCAAGTATCACTGAGCTCCTTGTCCATATCCGATTTTATTCTCTATGAGTAGTCTTCCCTTTGACCATTTATATGACCTTCAACGACCATCCTTCTTCACCTGCAATTGACCTGGTTGTTTACCATCTGTTGCACACCTTGTGATATTCTCAACAATGTATCTCACTTTGTCTCCCTTGCCTATAGAAATCAATTTTGTATTAGCTCTAATACCACTTGACGCAGACCCCACCCCCTTTTCCTCTCCTTCGGGGCTGCATGAACTCCCGGTCTAGGATTGTTCAAAAACCTGAGTCAGATTGACTCTTCAGCTCCTTGTTGGAAATCAACAAATTCTATCACAGGTCCTTCCACCCATGGCACAGGTCTTATGGAACCCGTGGGCCCTATTCCTCCCTAAATGCTATTCAAATATCAAAGCCAATGGGCACTAGCTCTTCTTGCTAAGCCCCTTACTTTTATGTGACCATCGATTATGACCATGGGCCATCTCCCTTCACGAATCCATGCTTCGGAGCTTTTGCGAGCTCTTTGCTCCCTTTTTCCCAATACCCGAATCAGTGAATTCTACAGGACCAGATCTATGGTCCTTATTCTTATCATAGCCAACGGCTATGATATGCTTTGGGACTCTATAATTTGGGAGTTTTCATTTCTCTTATATCTGTCTTTCCTAATTTGTGAACCAACGAAGTGTTGATCCAACCCCACGTATCCTATCCCAAAGGATGCATAGGATTGTTGTCACTCTTGGCTCCTCAGGTATTGTCTCGATGTTCTCCTATGATATCTCCCAGAGCACTCCCCCTCTAACTCGTGCAGATTTCTTCCATGTGTCCCTTCTAGATCCAACGATCTAGATTCAAGCCCCTCTCCATGATTTCATGAAGATATTTGTTTTCTCTTGGAAAATGATGGGAGAATTCATGATCTTCAGGACTTCGCAAGTCCTCAACCCCCTTGCACACTTAGTGAAATTTCCTTCTCGAGACTTAGGCTGTTCTCGAACTTCTTCTGCACTCCTTGCAGAGTTCTGTGCAAATTCTCTTGTGAATTTGCTCGGCTTAAAAACTTTCAAGGTTCTTATTTCCTCTGTGTCCTTCAATGGAATTTCTCTTTCCCTCCTGGCAACTTACCACCCTTCTTCCCGAGCTTGTAAGATGAAATTACAGTATCCTTGGTTCACTCCTTGCACTCAACTTGTCCTTTCGATGGATTCTCCCTTGGTCTACCTGGGAGCATTAAGGCATCTCCTTTCCTTTGTCAATGCACTCTTGCAAAACCTTCCTTCCTCAGAGTGTTCAATAACCCTGGGGTTTTCTTAAGGATTCCAACACTTCAGAATGTGTTATTATTGTACGGTCTCACACTTTCTTAATTCCCTTTTGGCAGAGTGTTACAAAGTGTTCAATAACTTTGCATTGTGTTTCCTCCCTCACAGTATTCCTTTCCAAGGTACCCAACCACCTTGAAAATTCCTCCTGAGTCTATGAATCATCCTGGTGTTCCCTCCTAGTAGCTTCTCTTCTAACTCTGCTGAGTTTAGACACGCACCCCTTGCATCAGATCATAGAGTTTTCACCCTCTATCATGCACTCCTTGCACTTAGCCTAGAGAACCAGACTTAATCCAACAAACTCATAGATAGAAACTCTTATATCTATCGCTGCAAATGATTTCTAGCATACATCTACAACTCAAATGCACATGAATGACATTCACAACAAAACATCCATACATACATTACACATAAATTGATAAACAAGAAAAACTGTTCCTTTTCTATTAATGGAAAAATGTTAAATTACAAATGTTTAAGTCCGGATTACAACTGAGTCTCAACTCTCATCAACCTCTCCAACTTGGCTTACAATGACTTTTTTTCATCAAATTCCAACAGCCTCTACCAGGCATACAATACAAATATTTATACAAGAGGGGCTCGATGAGCTTCCCTCCAAGATAAACTAGTGGTTTCTAATCACCATTCAAAATGCTTGATTACCGAGGTATATTACAATAATGGAAATCTGATCCGAATCAAATGCAGATCCCTCCTATCGTCAACAACTTAATGGCAACCTTAACTCCAACTTGTGCGAAGGCACAACATGGATCTTCCAACCTGTCAGCATTAAATGCCTTGATCATGCTTTAGATTCTCAAAGGAAAAATGAGAGGTCGACGCCTCTCCCTTCCTTGAATGCGCACCACTTGTGATAATCAGTTGGTGCATGCTGAGGTGGAGCGATGCTCCTGCATCAATGGATGTTGTCAAATTCACTTAAATTACATGGAATAGCATGGAATGTCAAGCCAAGGTAATACATGTCAAGGCAAGGCATGGATTGTCAAGGCAAGGCATGTATTTTCAAGGCAAGGCATAACAATGCAAGGCAAGACATGCCAAGGCAAGGAATGGCTTATCAAGGCAAGGCATGGCTAGGCTAGGCATGGCATTTCAAGGCAAGCCATAGAATGACATGTCAAGGAAAGGAAAGACATGTCAAGACAAGGCATGGAAAGGCATGTCAATTCAAGGCAAGGCAAGGTCTGTCAATGCCTATCCTAGGGACATGTCAGTGAGGAATGGAAAGGAAAGGCAAGACAAGTCAAGGAAAATCATGGCTTGTCAAGGCAAGGCATGGCCAGACTAGGCATGGCATGTCAAGGCAAGGAAAGGCATGGAATTTCAAGGCATGGAATTTCAATGGAAGGAATGTCATGTCAAGGAAAGGCATGTTAATGCAAGGCATGCCATGTCAAGGTAATGCATGCCAATGCAAGGCAAGGTCTTTCAAGGAAAGGCACGTTAATTCAAGGTAACCCATGTCAAGGAAAGGAATGGAAATGAAAGCCAAGGTAAGGTATGTCAAAGCAAGGAAAGGAATGTTAGGGCAAGGAATGGAAAGGAATGTCAAGGAAAGTCATGGCATGTCAAGGAAAGGCATGAGAAGACAAGGTAAGGGAATGCATGGCAAGGCAAGGCATTGCAAGGTAAGTCATGGTGAGGCATGTCAATGAATGGAAAAGCATGACAAGGAAAGGAAATACATGTCAAGGCAAGGCATGGATTTTCAAGGCAAGACTAGGCATGGCATGTCAATCCAAGGCATGTAATATCAAGGAAAGGTAAGGAATGTCATGCCAATGGAAGGAATGGCAGGTCAAGGAAATGGTATGTTAATTCAAGGCAAGACATGTCAAGGAAAGTTATTTCAAGGCAAGGAATTAAGGCATGTCAAGGAAAGACATGGCATGTCAAGGAAAGGCATGGAATGGCAAGGCAAGGCATGGCATGCCAAGGCAAGGAAATACATGTCAAGGCAAGGCATGGCTTGTCAAGGCAAGGCATGGAAAGGCTAGGCATGGACTGTCAAGGCAAGGCAAGGAATGGAATGACAAGGCAAGTGTTATAACCCTAATTTGCACTAGACATGCTTACCTGGCATCGGGCCATCTCAGATTCCTTCTTTGCCAAACTAAACAACTCTTATTAAAAACCCCTTTTATAAAGGCCCACACACCCTGCTACATTACTACACGCATGTACATGCTAGCTGACCCAAGAAAACCCGCGTGTACCTACAAAATCACGAAAAAATGAAAGTTGCCGACGAAACACACAACTTTGGGTAAGTTAACTAAACCTTTCAGCCATGCATGGCTGAACATTCAACCAAATACCTAGCTTCTTCTAGCCTATAAAAGAAGGGTTAGGGGTCCCATTTGAAAGAGGAAAAAATATTGTAAAGAGACTATACCCAATTGAGCATTCCCCTTGTCCCAACCTTTAGCCATCCTTGTGCAAAGAGAAGTATAGAGAAAAACAATTGGAGGACAGTTGAAGAGGAGCCCAGGACCAGGTTTGTGGAGTAGTGGCTGGATTCATCATTGTAAGTTTATTTAGTGAAGTTAATAATAAAGAAGTACTTTTCCCGTCCCACCATATGAGGTTTTCATTGTTTATTGTGTACATGTCGATTAAATCTCTAACCCATTAATCTGTAGATCAAATGCATGTGTTTTTATTTGTTTGTGTTTTATGAATGCAACTCAGCCTTGGGAGGAGAGTTGCAGTCAAAGAGAGACCAAGCGTGAAGAGGGATCGATATCAAACACCCAAAATAAGGTATGTTCAATTTATCTTCTTAACTACGTATTTGTTTAAGAATAATGGGGATTAGGTCTGGGATGACGGTAGAAAGTAGGAATCTTTAGGTCTTTTCTGCATGCATGATAAAACCGTAAGTGCTAGTCCATAGACGAATTTCCCACTCACAACATAATTGGTGATCATACTAGGGATCTCTAGGGTTTCTGGGAATATTTTTTGGGTATTTTTAAAAATTGGTTTCATTCCTTTTTTTTAAAGTTTCTGCAAAAGTATGAGCTAACAAAGATTTTGGTCTTCCATACCAGTTATCTCTGTTTCTTTCCTTGACTACATTTTTTTTTCTTTTCCAAGACCCACAGAGGTACAAGCAGCCTGTATAAGGTCTGCACGCGTGTACCCGTGCCCTACCTTCTCACAGCCCTCGTGTACATGCTAGCTGAGGAAGTGCCATTCATGTGTATGATTCCAAAAAATTTCTTTTAGAGAGGCAGTCCTCCTCTCTCTTGTCAGAAATAGTCCTTCTCAGGGTTTTTTTGGAACTCTTTCTAGTCTTGTTGTTTGCAGTCTATAGCTTATGTTTCACTTCAGATTGGTTTGTTCTATGAATTTTTCCTTGAATTGTTTTCTTTTTTCTGTTAAAGTAAGTGTCTGAGTCTTCAAGAGATCCTGGTTCTCAATACTAGTAGTCTTTGCCTGGGATGGATTTCTTGGCCTTTCATTTGTCTCAGAGTTTTAGAGATACACGCAGCCTGTATAAGGCCAACATGCATGTACATGCACTCTGATTTTACACAGTTCACGTGCACACGCTTGTTGTTGAGCTGTCAGCAGTGTGCTTGTGGAGAAATTTTTTGTTGAAGGTGAGACAATCATCCTTTCCTTTGACAAGATTTATACCTCTCAGGTTTTTGGGTCTCTGTCATAGCGGTCAGTAACTTAGGTTTGATCACAACAATAGCTTTCTTTTTCATTAAGAAGTTTTTCTCAAAATTTTCTTTTATAGGGTTTTTAGACAAGTGTGAGAGTCCAATTTTAATTTGCTTATGTGTGATTTTTAAAGTGACTCTTTGCGATTTGCACTTGGGCCAGAACATTTCTTGGTTTTTACTTGTTGATATGTTTCCCTTTTTCTTTGTGAGCATTCAAATAAAAAAAAAATCTTTTATTTCTTTGTTTGGTTAGATAGTGTTGTTTTGCATTAGTAACCAGGGAAAAGTCTTTGCTTTCATAGGTTCTTGATGGTTTACTTAGATCATAAGTAGCTCATAGTCAATTAAAATCCTTCTTTGAGTTTGTTGTTCAAAGATCTTAGAAATTTTTTTAAGTTTGAAAAGTTGTTTAAGATTTGAGTTAAGTGAAGGTATTTTGTTTCCAGCTTTCTGTTTATTTTGCTTTCATCTTTCAAACATCACTAGTTTCACTTTCATACCCTTTGACTTAAGACAAGCCATAAAAATTAACGCTAAATATAAAATTCATTAGACTTTTTATATTTGTAGGGTCAACCAACTGGTTTAGGGCTAGGGCCTTGAATTAGGTTGGAGAGGAAGCTCTTCAAGGCCATTAAATCAAACATTGGAGTTTGATTTAGGGAGTGTCAAATTCTAGTATCAGGAAAGTTATCCGGTACCCCCTCTAACACAAGGGCTAAAGACGAGGTCGTGTGCGGAAAGGTAGTGGAGATAACCCCTCCAAAGCTGGACCAATCATAGTGGAGAACACATATAGAGGGCTTGTCTTGGGATTCCGTCGATTGCATTTTCCACAGAGCTTCGTGGGTCTCGAATCCATTTGAGGTCCTCAATTGTCTTCTGAACCACTTTCCTTCGATACCCTTGATAGGTTTCGGGCTTGATACCCTGCTCATTGTGGTCTACCCGACTTTCAACTGTACCCTCCTAGTGACTGTTCGCGTGCTGGCAACCTAGTTGCCTATCTTTTCAGAGACATACACAGGTGACTGTGGGGGTATACCGTAGTACCTAGGATAAACATCGAGCCACGCTTTACAGATTATAACTGGAGGGTGCTTCCGTGTTTGAGTTGCACTTGCACTGGTAAGTTGCTCTAGTGTTGGTTGTTGTAACTGTTCTTCCAACTAGTTTAGTGTTTGCTTGTTTTATCTTGGAGGGAATTTTTTAGTGTGTGTTGTTTTTTGAATGAATAGAAAGCCCTAGGGTGTATTTGATCTTCTCACACAGTGGAGGATCATGAGCTCCGCCGGTCATGAAGGATTTTGGGCCTATCATTGGTTACACTGGATCCACCTCCAACACCATTAAGGCGAAAACTAGACCAACAAGGGTCTTTTGAAGCGACCAGGTCACAAGAAATTGTACCCGACCAACATCCGGAGGAAACGACCGTTTTAGACTTTGGAGTGAAATCTCTTGGTCCATCCAAAACTCCAACCATTGATCTTTCAGCACCCATCATCGTATTGATTCACCCTTACGAGTGCCAGACAGTGTCGCATGTAGCAATGGAAACAAATGCTATCACTTCTTCTGGGAATTCTTCAATTCCCACTACGGTTGTCACCACAGGAGAGTTTCCACCTCCTAACCCACCATCCCCGGTTCGAGCCACCATGGTATCGACTACCTCTACCTCGAACAGTGGTCCAATCCTGTCTATGGCAGTGACCACAACCCCTTCCACACCGATTGTGACAGGCCCTCCATTCTCATACGGGATACCTAGCTCAGGTACAAGTCCTGTACTTTCATACTCCACTTCACAGACTTTAGGTCTGGGGGTAGGGAGCTCTAACACTCCTCTACAAGGCCACATGGGGGGCACTTCAACTCCTTTTAACGCTTTCCCTTACGGAGGAGGTCATATACCTCTTTCGTCCCCTTCACTCGGTGGCACCCACCAGGAATCCACTGGGCCACCTAAACACCATAGTTTATTTGGAGCAGGGAGTCAAGAACCACCTTCTCATAATATGTCGGTAGGTTCGACACCGTTTTCTTTGTTTAGTGTGTTTGGTAACAACACTTTCTCGTCAGTTTATTTCTTGACTGGGGAAAATCCCAGTTACGGATAACCTATTCCTATGTAGGGTACTATTCTTGCATAGGGGGAAAACCCCAGACAAGTTACTATGCCTATTCCCATGGGATCGACATGGGGCAACCCTTCCCAAAGTCCTCTAAATGTAATGCATGCCCAACCATCTACGTCCTATTTTGGGAATCAACCGATGATGTCTCCTCACATGAAGAATCTGTACGCTGGTCATGGCCATGGTTTTTACCAGAACCCAGGCTAGTAGCCAAAATTTTCTTGGCAACCTGGTGCCAGTCAAACTCTAGGTCCCTTTTTCCATGGTTATCACCAACAACCCAAACTACCTTTCCTGAAAACCTTGCATTTTAAAAACTTGGCAAGGTTGTTGAATGACCCTATCTGTCACGATCCACGTTGGCCCCTGTTAGGACCACATATTGTACCCTTTTTGCCCATACTTTTTGCTATTATTTTACCCTTCATCACCTACATTTTGACTTATACTATCATTTCATCTAATCATTCCAAGGTATACAACGTCCTTTCTCATTACTTTATGCTTAATCCGTTTTGCATAATATTTTACATTACTTTTGAACCTAACCATTGATTAGAAGTGCAGAAGTGTCCATATTTGTAGAATAGCATTTCAGACCAATGCTGAAACACAGAACTGCCCAAAGCCACCATTGAGCTGATGCTGAAACACGGAGTTGCTACACCGTCCGAGGATGCATATGCCGAAACACGGAAGCTGTCACTCCATTCAGATATACAGATG
>ML778014.1:1306302-1346203 GCA_009831015.1 Picea engelmannii | reverse complement strand
ATTTCCACCCCGAATTTTGTTTCTCGTTGTATTTATGCCTTTGCCATAGGATCGATCCCATCAGGTTGTGACATAGAACCATCATTGATGCTTTAGAAGTGTCACAATTTGATGGTAGAGCTTACTGGAACATGGATGCCCTAGGTAGATCCTGGTTGCGTTATGGTGTCCATGCTGTCACTAATGAATGTAGGCTCGAGAATCCTTTTTGTTTTTCCTGATTATGAGTTTGAGCCTCATTTGCATGATTCCTTTTCACTCTTGACCTCACCCTCGGGACTCCCACCAAACATAACTGGTCTTCTTTTAAGCCCTTTTCAAACCCTCTAAACATGAAAAGATTATCGAGTGATCTTGTGGCCTTTCACGCTCGTTAAACTGAAATTTGAAGTCATTTCTATTCGGCGATAGTTTACCCCTTTTTCGGTCTGGATGGTCAACTGTACGAACAAAGGTATACTCTAAGGAACTTCAGTTCTCTAGAAGAGTACTCTCAGGTATCATTTTACCCCTTTTTCAGGCCCGAGGGACTAAATGTACGAAAAAGGAACCCCCACGGAGTCCATAGTTAAGCTCTTTTCAGACTCCCTAAAATTTAAAAGATCGCCGAATGACCTTATTCTTTCACACTCGTTAAAATGATCCAGAAGAACATTCTTGACAGAGTCCATAGTTAAGCTTTTTTCAGACTCCTTAAAAATGAAAAAATGTCTGAGTGATCTTGTATTTATCACACTCGTTAAAATG
The DNA here is from genome assembly GCA_009831015.1 of Picea engelmannii. Taxonomy (NCBI): domain Eukaryota; kingdom Viridiplantae; phylum Streptophyta; class Pinopsida; order Pinales; family Pinaceae; genus Picea; species Picea engelmannii. The sequence continues at coordinate 1,345,456 of ML778014.1, read as the reverse complement.
GTTTTGAATAGATGTCTTTTCGGTGCTAGTTTACCCCTTTTTCGAACCGACTAGACTACCTTTGAAAAAGGTACCCCAGTGAAGTCTCCTTTTATGTTTTTTAGACTCTCTAAATATGAAAAACCACCCTTCTTTGGGCTCGTTAAACTCACATCGAAGGACATTTCCATTGTGTGTTTTATTAATCTCATTTGCATACCCATGTCTTTGGCCTAATTATGGCTCCATGTTTCTCTCAACTGAACCATCTAAAGCATGCCTTAAATGCAAGCCCTGTAGCACTTTGCCTCTGCATCTTGACACCTTTGGCCACTGGAGGATTTTTCCCGAGTGTCCTTACTTTGAACATCAGTCTTGTCCCTGGGCCTTGAACTTGTATGTTTGCAACACTCATTCCTCCTTTGTAACATAACATTCTTTTATTCTTTTTCCAAAAGTATTGAAAAAGACAAAAAAATCAAATATACCCCAAAAAGAGGAAGGGAAAAGTATTTTCTTTATTGGCAGCATAATGAGTCACCCTTGGATAAAGCACATTTGTCCATTTGTTTGTCAAACTCTGGGATTTAATATGAACTTAGAAAGCTGTTATCGCTACATAGAGCTGTTTCCTCCTCCATTTGGTTATTCTTCCAAACATCTGGAGAGTTTGCGTTGCCTCCCGCCTCATAAACTTATGTTAATGCCATGCTACCTAAGTCTCATCATTTGTCATGCTATTATCCAAGGGAAGTTTTTACCAAGTCTAAGTCGGCCCCTCTGCAGTCTGTATCTTTCCCTCATGCCTGATCATTCCGAATGCCCAATCAAGTCTTTGTTCGAAATCAATGAAGCCTTTAGTATGATCATCAAGATTCTCTAGTCCATGACCGATGAGCCATTGAAGACCTCTAGGTAGTGAATTCATACACTCATATTACACTCCTACCCAAGTTTTGAAGATTTTGAGGTTGTTTCTCAAGCTCTGAAGACCTCATCTCTAGCCATTAGGCCTTATCAGCTTCTAGAAGATGGATACTCTACACGTATATCTTTTTGATTTCAAGATGTATCTCCACTGTGTATTGCTCGTGGCTACACTTTATATAGTTATATGACATGGATCTACAGTGTATTTGATTGGTATCCATGATTTTATTTTATCCTAAGTATGGGTATGCCCGCCTCGATGAGACAATTATTATTTTGCAGACAACACCTCCCGATTTTTGGTCCTTGGGCTCACTTGTTCGGCACATCGGTGAAGATTGTTAATGTATTTCGGCCATCAGATGCTCTTCTGACCTCACATATTAAGGGGAATCTTTTATAACCCTTATTTGCACTAGACATGCTTACCTGGCATCAGGCCATCTCAGATTCCTTCTTTTCCAAAACACCGTTGAACAACTCTTCTTAAAAACCCCTTTTATAAAGGCCCATGCATCTTGCTACATTACTGCACGCATGTACATGCTAGCTGACCCAAGACAGCTCGCGTGTACCTACAAAAGCACGAAAAAAGGAAAGTTGCCGATGGAACACACAGCCTTGGGTAAGTTAACTAAACCTTTTGGCCATGCATGGATGAACATTCGACCAAATACCTAGCTTCTTCTAGCCTATAAAAGAAGGGTTAGGGGTCCCATTTGAAAGAAGAAAAAATATAGTAAAGATACTATACCCAATTGAGCATTCCCCTTGTCCCAACCTTTATCCATCCTTGTGCAAAGAGAAGTATAGAGAAAATTAGTTGGAGGATAGTTGAAGAGGAGCCCAGGACCAGGTTTGTGGAGCAGTGGCCGGCTTTATCATTGTAAGTTGCTTTAGTGAAGTTAATAATAAAGAAGTACTTTTCTCGTCCCACCATATGAGGTTTTCATTGTTTATTGCGTACATGTCAATTAAATCTCTAACCCATTAATCTGTAGATCAAATACATGTGGAGTTCTTTGTTTGTCTTTTATGAATGTAGGTCAGCCTTGGGAGGAGAGTTGCAGTCAAAGAGCGACCAAGCGTGAAGAGGGATCGATATCAAACGCCCGAAATAAGGTATGCTCACTTGATCTTCTTAACTATGTATTTGTTTAAGAATAATGGGGATTAGGTCCGGGATGATGGTAGAAAGTAGGAATCTTTAGGTCTTTTATGCATGCATGATAAAACCCTAAGTGCTAGTCCGTAGAGGGATTTCCCACTCACAACAACAAGGCATGTCAATGCAAGCAATGGCATGTCAAGGCAGGGCTAGGAATATCATTTTTTTATGATCTTTACTAACATTTATTAGAATTGTTGAATGTTTTACATCATTGAAATGACATCTTAGCTGTAACTTATTTGATATTTTATTTTCGTATGTGCACTTTGTTATGATGTAATATGATTATTGTTTCATTTTATATGTTGTAATATTAGATATATAACAAAGAAATTAATTATTGCATGAAATAAATAATAACTTTCATTCTAAATGTTTGTTTTTGCATAACAAGGATCTTCCAGAAGATATGGATCATCCTCAACAAACAGATCCAAATCATGATGTTGGGTCTAATGCTGAGATGTCAGATGATGCTCATGATGACACATATACAGATGACAGTGATTCCATCTCCGATGTATATGATGATGATGATGGGGATCATGATGGTGTTGAGGTAGTTGTTGGTAGCAACCAATGACATTCATGATCATATAGACTGCATCATGCATCAATTTTTATATATTATTATAAGGCCTCTTTTCATGGTTACTGTCATATGTATCATTTTTACAGCCTCCAGTACCATATTATTGAGTTGTATCATTCTGATATGTTTCATGTTGACTTATATCATTTGGACATGACGTATCATATTGACTTGTAGCATTTTGTCTTACATAATTTATCATTTTTATTTATATCATTTGTACATGATGTATCATTTTGACTTATGTTGACTGTTGGACATCTATCATTTTCAGATGATATTGATCTACTGGAATATATATTTTACTTTCACTTGTTTTAGTTATATATGATGATGATATTAGCAATATTGACTCGTTAATTTTTATATATTGAAAGTGATTGATAATTTTTGGATGCATATTTATTACGTATGATGGTTTTGATTTACTGCTCATGATGGATGTTGTCAAATTCACTTAAATTATAGATATTTTACTCACTTGTTTTAATTATAGATGATGATCATGTTATAATAATTATCTTATATATACTGGATGTTGTATATTCTATTTTGATGGAGATTTAATAAGTATAATGATGTTGTTAATTTGTATGGATGTTTGTTTCCCTAAAAAAATATTTATAAATGTTATCCTATAAAATATTTCAAATTTATTTATATGACTTACTATATAATCATATAATTTATTTAAGAGATATGATATATTTAACTAATTAAATTGAAATAAAACATATGAAAAATAATAACTGTCAACAAAACAATAACCATTTTTGGAAGAAAGAAATGAAGCAACAATGGAAGCCAAATTGGAAGAAAAATTGGAAGCCACACCAGAAGAAAAATTGGAAGCCAAACCAGAAGAAAAACAGGAAGCAAAACTAGAAGCAAAACTAGATGTAAAATTGGAAGCCAAAACATAAGCCAAATTGGAAGCCATATGAGAAGAAAAACTGGAAGCCAAAATGGAAGGAATATTAGAAGAAAAACTGGAAGAAACACCTAGCTCTAAACCTAGTTCTATTCTTGGTGCCAAAATGGAAGAAACATTTGAAACCATATCAGAATAAAACTGGATGTAAAAAGGGAATCCAAGCTAGACGCAAAAATGGAAGCAAAATTTGAAGGCATATGAGAAGAAAAACTGGAAGAAACACTTGGCACTAAAAATAGCACTATTACTGGCTCTAAACCTGGCACTAATCATGGCGCTATTCCTGGTGCTAATTCCAGTTCTAAACTTAGCGCTATTCCTAACACTATTCTTGGCATTATTTTTCTGGCACTAAATCTAACACTAATTTTGGTGCTAATTACAACACTAAATCTCATGCAATTATAAAAAGTCCATATTGCACTCAGTTTTGTGCCCGAAAAGATGTCCAATTCATGGAGTAACATACACTAAATTTCGACACTATTTTAGGTGCTAATTGCATGTTCTGTTGTAGTGTGTTAATGCTCAAAAAAATGTTTCTCTTGGAAATATCCCTTGAACATCTTCCATGGGATTCTTTTCTCATCAAGGTTCTTGGCTTGATTAAGTTGATCCCACCACATGGTTTCCTTCCCTTGCAATTGGTAGGTGGAAATTATATCTTCTACCCATGATGGGTAATCATGTAGCTAGAAATATTTGTTCATTTCCAATAGCCAGGCCTCATCACATTTTCCTTTCTTGTGCTTACCATTGAAAATTGGTGGCTTAATCTTCCTGAGTTCACCCTGCAATATTTCTACCTCAGGTCTTCTCCTTTACCTCTAAACATGGGACACACTTGGGTTTATCCCTAGACATGAACTTTCATGATTTCTTCTAGTGGAGTTCCATGCATAATGATGGCGTCTACTCATTATTCTTGACTTCCTATCATTCCCATGAGCATATATTTTTCTATTGGATCTTGATGTTGATACTTGTCTAGCACTAGCTTCTTGATTGGTGCTAGAGTCCTTTTTAACTTGATTCTGTATCATATTTAGTCTTTGGAGTATATCTTCTGGAGCCTTCATGATCCTCTCATTATCATCTCTATAGCACTGCACTTATTTTTATAGGATTCTCATAGTTACAAGATCCTACCCGTCTCTCCTCCCATTGACTCAGTCTCATCATTACCCATGCTAGTATGCAAATCTCTAATTTCTTCTTCATGGCTATAAAACACTTGAGCATCATCCATGTCTCTAGTTCTCATGTAGGAACTACATTCTTCTTTTTTGTATCTCTAATTTTGCAAGAATGTCCATGCAATAATTTGTTGTTTGAATTAAGAATATTTCAAAATATTTATCAATTAGATTACAGGTCATTATTCATTTTATTAAGAACATTAATTCACAACTCCCAAGTATGATTCCTTAAATGCATTCATTTTTGAAACAACTTTCCAATGGTTGTCCTCATGCCTCGAACTTAATTTTGAGCGAAAAGTTACAACAATTACAAGTTGCAATTTCCACTCAGTGTTTCTACAGAATTCACTTTTATCACTTTTGAAGAAAATATAATTCCAAGATCAAAATTATGTGTTGATATATCTCTTCTCCTCCTCAATGCCTTTCCAACGACTATTCTTTTTCTCCAATCCGAGTTCCGAGCTGAAAGTTATGGTGGTAAAGCAGTGAAGGAATATTCATTAGCACGTGCAACATAGTAGCAACACTCAATGACTGTCTGATCATTTATTTATTAGATATCCATTGTTGATATATATTAATGGATTCACCACATATCTAAGTTATATCTCTTCTTCATTTTGGGATTTCACGTTCTCCAATTTGTACCCTCTAGTTCCGCAGCACTCACTTTGAACTTATAATTAGATTATTTTCCATTATTTTCTCTACATGTATATGATACATCATGAGTCTTCGTATCCATCACTCTCTGGTCATCCAATATGTGACACATGGTGACCTCCTATCCACCTAGTCAATTCACCATACTTTGTCATTTTCTCAGATCTCACTGCGGGCAGCGGGTCTACAACACTTTCCTAACTCTTATATCTATGACCTCATCTAATTGATACACTCTTGGTACTTAGCCAATTTTCAATATTTTTTCGGGGGTCCCCAGGTTTTCAGGGATACCTCACTTCTTCACATAACCCCGATTCTCCACCTCCATGACATCTTGGGACATAGTTTATTTTCCACTTCTTACCGCGGTTTCGTGGGGCTGACAGTTGGCATGTCACATGGATCCACATCACCTTCCAACTGTCATCCCATCCAAAATGTACCTTCCACTGTGGAATTACATGTATTTATTCTACCACATCAGCTGACACGTGGCCTCCACATCATGCTGGCATCAACGTATAGAAAAAATACATAATTTTTTTCGATTTTGCTTATTTTAGAAATTTTCGAAAGAGGCTCAATTTAGAAATTTTTTATGTAGTCTCCATTAGAGATTGTAATTAATCTCAATACAACCAAATTGGTTTTTTACATACAAATTTGACCCTCCCCCNCCTTGAAATTCACCTCTTGCACATTGAATTCGTCTCGAATTACTTTGTGAAAATTGGGGCTTTTGCCCAATTTCATCATGGACGCCATGACCGCTATGTAACTTCAAATTTTGTCCATATACAAGCCCAAATATCCTCAATTAGAGACTAAATTTTATTATGATTAATTTATGGGCTTGATTCTTCACATTACCCATGAAATTTTTCTCAATTTTACTACAGTAATTTAATAAAACAAGTTGTAGACATACTCCAAAAATTAATTCTCTGCAAATTTCCACTTCAACGTTATGCCAACTCAGTCCATTCAGACTCAATGTTGAAAAATGGGCTCTGATACCACTTTGTAACATTCCCCTATACCAACAGAGGGACATTATGGTGCAGAATACACATAAAAACAAAATTGCTGCTAACTAAAGTAATTCTTTTATTGTTAGTTGATTTCCTGTAGCTCACAAGTACAAATTTAAAACAAGTTTAGCTATTGTATATAACAATAAATCAGAGGCATATAAAGCACACCAAATTAACATGAATGCAACTTAATCATTCACACAACAACATATAAATCATTCTCAAATACACATAGTTCATGCACAACAATAACACATGTAAATAATAGGGAAATACTATATAACACTTATCTTTCGAATATGTTTTGCAACCAACTGCTTTGGACGAAAATTCCACCCAACCATAGAATCATTGATCCAATTCTAAACTGCCAGTCACCCCTGATATGAGGCTAGTAATCCACAAAATAGGGTGGTCTCTCACAGTCCACTTGTAGCTCATAAAATTCATAACCCGAATGATATTCTCCTACAATTGTCCTGATTTTTCTACCAACTCTCTTCCTCCTGACCTGCCCGACCCAAGGAATGCACCATTCATTTATCAGGGATAACAAAAGGGATGTGCCATCTATTTATCAGGATTAACCCAAGGAATGTGCTATTTGTTTATCAGGGTCTCTCTAGCACAGGTAGCTAGGAATCTCTCAACTAGGAACTCAAGGGAACTTGTTGCTAGGAAAACTACCAGCAAACCAACAACAAACACTTTTGTTACATTTCAAATCACTCTGTAGTTCTCTCTTCAGGCCTAACAACCTATCTTTTCAATATTCATCTCCAAAATGCTCCAAACACGTTCCAACTTGCTTTAGAATTCTCCCTCCATAGTTGCACCAGCTTCAATCTCTCTTTCTTGCTCTCCCTTTCCCTCATGCACACAAAATTCCTGTCTAAGAATTTTTATCCCCTCCCATTCAAATTTCCTCCCTTGACTTTCCTTTCTTGACTCACACTCTTCCCCAAGCATATTGTGTTCAAATCCCATGTTCCTAATAACTCTAGGATGTGACCACTCACACCCACCCTATTACATGTATTCAATGATTGGCTTTGGGAACACTCAATCAAAAAATGGAAGGTTCATATAGAAAATGACATTTTAGGAAAAATGGGTTGAACTAATATACATGGGTATTTCCTCCTTTGACCTCTCTTGTCCATTATCCTAGACACTTCCCCTTCTTGTGGATCAATTCATCCCCCATCTCTTGTTTATGTCCCCTTAGCAGTTGGCATGCAATTTTATTATTAAAACATAGAGTTATGATTCATGTATTACATCGCTTGGCTGTAGCCACATATTGTATTCACATAAGCATTAGTTATACTAGGGATTATAATGGGGATGTTACATTGGTGAATAATTTCTCGCACATACCCAAGGAGATCTTGAAGATTTGGTACAAACCTGGAAATGTTTTCAAGATCAGACCATCTAAATAATATCCCACAAACCTTCTTAGGATACCATACCAATATGCAATGGCAATGATATGCAAGATTTATGGGGAACCCGATGCCCAAAAATTCAAAATAACACAGTTACCTCTCTTTTATTATGTTGTAAATATTGGTTTGACATTCAAATAGGTGGGAATACTATCCTCTGCCTTGGAGGAAGAACTTGCAGCCACAAAGCACATGGATCCAGGAGGGTTTTTGAGATTTCACATGTCTCCCTACCTATTCAACATGATGTGTTTATGCCATGCTTACCATAAAATGAGATGGAATTGGGAACCTAGCAATCCTATAATTCACATTTACTACAAAGTGTTATGGGAGCACAAATATCATTTTGAATACCCTAAAATATGAATTTTTTTCTTAATCCACTTATACCAAATCATATTTGGTTCTCCAACACCTTGCATGATAGATAAGTCTTAGGCCATAGAAAAAAGTATAGGGGATTGGTATCTCCTTGAATACAACACATACATCAAGATATATGGAGCTACTAAATCTCCACACTTGCTTCAAAAAATTGTCCCAGACAGACTAGTGTTGTAGGATATTGCATACTAGACAAACATACATGGGATAGGTGTAGGATTGTACAGAGACAAAAAAATCCATCTGGCCTCCTCTCCCTCTCTAGGTTGGTTCATACTCATTTAAATATTTCAAGGAAGCACAATCATAATTGAATATGCTGACATCCTTCCACTTCGATGAAGAAATATTTTGGAGGCATGATCCTTTAGACATTGTCATCACCCACTATAGTAACTGAAAATACATATGAGAGTACACAAATGACATCTAGGAGGAAGAAGAAATCCGGTGTCGAGTGAGAAACTACCCCATGTTCTAATTTTAAAAAGGAGAGGAAACCCACTGGGTAGAACAGTTGTTGGATACTTGGTTGTCATTGATGTTGTTGGACGATTGGTTTTCATTGATGTCAACAAGCAATGGTTGTCATTGATGTCAACATATGTGATGGGTGTATTTGGAGAAGTCTCCAAAGTGGTCCCCTTATGGCATAGCTCTAAGAATGGCTCTCATGGGAAGAACATTTGAATAAGTCTACAATAAACCCATAGGTGTGGTCATGAAGCTTGAAGTTCTTTTAGGAATAAAAACATGAAGGAAAATGTAAATGCAGGTAACACACTCATAGATGGATAGTTCTCATCATGTCATTTCGAACAGTAGGTGGAACACCATTCAGTTCCTCACGGTTGAGGATTTATGGGGTCATGAAGTTGGAAGCACCAAATATGGGTTAAGAATCCCCTAATTGGTTGCAATTAATTAATGAAAGGGTAAAGTGGTTGTAACAAGAAAGTTCAAGAGGCCCTAAATTTAAGGAAAGAGGTTACTTAGAAAATATATATATACACCTCAAGAAGTCACTCACAAGTACATTCACACACACATTATATTGAATATATTCTATGTGAGTAAGTGATTCTTATATGATGTAACCAAGGATATCAAAGGAAAATTTCAGAGGGAAGATGAAGTGAATAAGAGTGAAATTCCAAGGGAGGATGAAGTCTTATGATGATGTGTTCTAAGGTATGTTATTTAAAGGTCGTCTTACCATTTTTGCTATAATTATTTTTATAGAATGATTCAAATATTAAAAAATAGGAGGAGGTTGAGAATATATGTTAAGGTACATTTTGTAAAAAAATTATCTTTTGGGTCAGTTTATTTTTGGAGATACGCTATGTGGAAGATGGGGTTTTTGACTAGTCCTGAAACTAGTCTTAAACATGCGTTCTGGGTAAAACAATCATAACTTATTCATAAAGGATCCAAATTATTTGATACCAATTGCAGTGGAATGATACCAATATTTAGTATCTTATTTCCAAGTTTCAAAATTATATATCAAATATTGAGCATGTGGCATGTTGTACAAGTTTTCTCTCCAGAATAGGATAAAATTTAGGAAGGTTTTCCATTTTCACTATAACTTTTGTTCTAAGAAGTTTTAGATGCTGGAATTTTGAAGTGATGGAAGAAAAATATCAGAGTATATGTGGTTAAAATTTTATACCTTTCTTCATTACAGTTACAGAGTTATGCTTGTTGAAAGTTAGAATTTGTGACTAATCTAAAACTAGTCCCGTGAGACAGAGGTAAAGTTTGATGAAGATGCTATTCTCTTGTTGCTGAAGTTCATGAAGAGCTACATGTATGTAATTTTGTGTATCAAGTATTCTAAAGGATCAAAGATATTCTTTACATGTATTATTGAGGGTTATGTGTATGGTACATGCTTGAGACATGTCTTGATGATGATGGTACATGATATGGTACACCTTTGTGATGATATGATACATTGTTAGAATTATATCTTGGATATCTTGGTATCTAGTTTGGTATATGTCATGGTGATGTTATCACATACTTGAGGCACATTTTTGAGACATTGACGCATCTTGGATACTTGGAATATGGTATGGTACATGTTCTAGTACATGATTGATGCATGGTATGGTACATGTTAATGTACATGGTATGGTGATGGTTTTCGTATCCATGTGAGTGGATCTGGTTAAGGTTGATTGATGTGAAAGTGATAGTGATAAGTTGGTTGATGTGACAGTGGTAGTCACAGGTTGATGTGACAATGACAGTGACAAGTTGGTTAATGTGATAGTGATAGTGATAGGTTGGTTGATGTGAAAGTGGTAGTCACAGGTTGATGTGATAGTGGTAGTCACATGTTGATGTGACAGTGATAGTGACAGGTTGATGTATTGGTGACATTGGAAGTGACAGTATCAGTGGTAGTGACAATGAGTCTATACTTATATTTTAGGGAGGCAGTACGAGGAAAAGAAAGGGGGTTGTAGCCTCCTTCTGGTTGATGCTATAGAACTCAGAGAGTTGGTGCTTCCTTTAGGTTGGTGCATGCAAATCAGGGGGTTGGTGCCTTCTTCTAGTTGGTGCCGAAGAATTCAAGGATTTATAGCTTCCTTTAGGTTGGTGCCTATAATTCAGGGGGTTGGTGCCTCCTTCCAGTGGGTGATGGAGAATTTGGAAGTTGGTTCTTCCTGTGAATGTATTCTTGATATGTATAAGAAAGCATTCTATAGTTTTCTCCCATTTGGGTTTCCACGTAACTTATGGTGTATTGTGCATGAAATTTTTTGATGTGATGATACTAATTATGGTAATGTGCTCATGATATATTTAATGTAATCATAAATGATATACTACTGATAATATTCAAGTTTAGATATTGTGATTGAAAGTGGTAAAAAGTGTTGATACTGATTCACCCCTCCCTCTCAGTATTCCAACAATTCGTATCAGAGTTGGTCCTTCAAGAAAATAGTTTAACAACTGAAAGGTAGATCATGGAAAGAATAAAATCATATAAGAATTGAATACCATAGTTTGATGGTCAAAATGGTCTAAGATATGCGATGTGGAGAAGCAGGATGAAATCATTTCTAGGAGCACACTAGTATGATGTTTGGTACTCAGTTGTTACAGGATACATCGGTTCAAAGAAACCGAAGACTGCAACCAAGAAGGAATTGAAGGGAAACAAACAAATAACAATGTATTTCATCTTGGAAGGATTATTTGATTCAATAAAAGATAAAGTGGAACACTGTTCATCATCCAAAGAAATTTGGGATAAGCTACATAATCTATACTTTATGGAATCCCATTCTATCGCAGAGCCAGAACATGGAAATTAAAATAAATAATGTGAAGAAAATGTTGAGTTAGTATGGGAAGAAAGAAGCTCATGAGGTTGGATATATTTAAAAGAAGAAGATTATGAGAGACACCTAACTAGTTCTTTAGACAAACTGGTCAAATAAAGAGAGAAAAAAAAGTCACTCGAGGAATAATTGATCAAGATAAAAGGGGAGTCTCAAACTCCCAGCTTTGATGAAGTCTAGAAAATGATACAAACCTAAAAGTCCAAGTAGAAGAATCCAGAAGGATTGTTGAAGCATGCAAAATTCAGTTGGAAGAAAAGAAATTTTTGGAAGCATAAATAGTAGCACAAAGAAAGGAAGCAGAGAAGAGAGAAAACATTTTGACTAGCCATCTCAAGTAAATATATAAGGACTTAAATAAACTTGAAGAAAAATTTAGTCAACAGGAAAGAAGACTTGAAGAAGAATTTGTCTCCTTGAAGACCCAACTTGAAGAAGCAAATAGAAAGGAAGAAGTCATGAAGATCTAGATGATGAATAAAGAAGAAGAATGTGAGAAGCTTGAAGAAGAAGTTGTTACATTGAGATTTAAATTTGTAAAGCTCAACAAGAACACTGAAGAGAGAAAAAGTTCCACATCATCAGTAAAGAAAGATGAAGATAAATGTTACAGGTTGCTAGAAAGAAAGAATGAAGACAAGAATAAGAGTTATGAATAAGTCATCAAAGGCCCTACTAAGAAGGAATAATGTGATCCCTCAAAGAATAACATTATAGAAATGAAGAAAACTCAAGAAGAAGATTACAAAAGAGACATATATCAAAGAAGACTCCACTTTTAGGTATCAAAGAAGCTTCAATAATTGTGAAGGAAACAATAGAAGAGAAGATCGTGATCAACCAAGGCATGCATTCAAAAGGACTACATCACAAAGAAGACCATTCACTCCCAGGTATGAAAGTTTCTTTTAAGTTCATTGTTTTATTTGCACTAACTTTGGACATAAAGCTGTAGATTGTAGAGATTATGGAAGAAATGGTCAAGCAAAAAATGCATATGTGACTCCATATAATATTGAATGTTACAATTTCCATAACTATGAACATATAAATCGTGATTGTAGAATCATGATGGATACTTCTATGAAAGATAACATTGATATTAGATATAAGAAGGTTTGGAAAAGAAAACAAGAACAGGTAAAGGAAGAACAAATGAATGAAGGACACCCAAAAGTCATAATCTTAGGATTGGAAATAGTACGAGGTTAGGAAAAATATACATGAAAAAATGAAGATGTTAGCTATAGGAAGGTTTGGAGAAGAAATGAAAAACAGGAAGAACGGGTGAATGAATACTAGATCCCAGATATCGTACTCACGAGATTTGTAGTAGTGCGAGATCATGATGAATCCAAAAGAAAAGAGGAAGAGGTCAAAATTCAGAAAGAGGATGATGATGAATCCACAAATGAAGAGGAAGATTACTCCACATCAGAATGTGTATTTTTCTGAGCCATCTAGCTTGGAGATTCCCAGTAAATATGGATAGTGAAGAGGGGGAGTCTAAGCAAGAGCTCTACATATCAGAGAAATATCTTTCACACAATCTGAAGCATTTTCAGTTTTTGGACAGGTCGTTTTAGAGTGGCAGAGATTCATTGTATAGAGGATTCCAGACATGCTTTCAGAAATGGACATATTCAATATAGATTGTTGCAGGCATGCAAAATTTAGAAGACAAATTGAGAAAATGGAATATGTTGTAATCGGTAGATGGGTCAACATTCTTTGCAGTTGAGTAGCAGAGTCATGGGAAGTTTATGAAATATGGACAAATATGGATTCATGAGAAATTTGATAGGTCTAAATATATGCATGACAGTGGATGAAATCATATTAACAATTGGAATCAGTGGAATTAATGGAATCAGTGTAATCATTGGACAAGTAGAATCATGAAGGCAAGTAGTAAAAGGCATAGAAGAAGCTACATCATTAGAAGAAGGTATGGTCATTGATGTGAACTTGAAAAGTCATGAATACTTGAATTCAAGTAACTTTGAATGTTTTTTATATGTGTCAGGGAAGCACCAATAGAAAAATAACATGAGAATAGAGGAAATAAATCATATACAAGAAATCCCACATTGATCTACACGACATCTTGCAAAAAATTCAAGGAAGATAAATTGGCATAGAAAGAGATCAGAAGAATGAAGATAGGGGGAGTGCATGAAGGCCGAGAAATATTGTTCAGAGAAGGTATATGGACATGAGGAGTTACCCTTTTACCCATGATGTCAAAGGGGGAGAAAGAGAAAGATCAAAAGAGAAATATTAGAAGCATGAAGACAGGGGGAGAAACCCCAAGGGGAGATACCCTTTGACATTGATGTCAAAGGGGGAGAGAAACATCAGAGGAGCATTGGTCATGGGTGGAGCATGAGTGTTGGAGTATAAGTGTTTCCATCAATTCCAAAGGGGAGATTATTGGAAAGTTGGTTGTTATTGATGTTGTTGTACATTTAGTTGTCATTGATGTCAACATATGTGATGGGTGTATTTGGAGAAGCCTCCAAAGTGGTCCACTTATAGTGTATCTCTAAGAATGGTCCTCATGGGAAGATGCTTTGAAGAAGTCTACAAGAAACCCATAGGTTTGGTCATGAAGCCTGAATTTTTTTTGAGGAATAAGGACATGAAGGACAGTGTAAATGTCGGTAACACACTCATATATGGATAGTATTCGTCACGTCATTTCCAATGATAGGTGGAATGTCACATACTTCCTCACCATTGAGGAGTTATGAGGTCATGAATTTGGAAGGCCCAAAGATGGGTTAAGAATCCCCTAATTGGTTGTAAGGTGGTTTAAGAAGTCCCTAATTGGTTGCAAGTCATTAATGAAAGGATAAAATGGTCGTAACAAGAAATTTCAAGAAGCCCTAAAGTTAAGGAAAGATGTTACCTAGAAAAAGTATATATACACCTCAAGAAGTCACTCATAAGTGCATTCACACACACATTAGATTGAAATATTCTATGTGAGTAAGTGATTCTTATCTAAGGTAACCAAGGATATATGAGGTGAATTTTAGAGGGAATATGGAGTAAAGGGAGAAATTTAAATTCCAAGGCAGGATGAAGTCATATGATGATGTGTTCTAAGGTATGTTATCTAAAGGTCAACTTACCATTTTCACTATAGCTGTTTTTATAGAATGATTCAGATATAAAAAGTTTGAGAAGGTTGTGAATACCTGTCAAAGTAAATTTGGGAAAAATTTCAGCTTATGGGTCGTTGTATTTTTGGAGATACAACTCTGTGGAAGATAGGGTTTTTGACTAGTCTTGAAACTATTCTTAAACATGTGTTCGAATTAAAACAATCATAACTTGTTCATAAAGGATCCAAATTCTGTGAGACAAGTTTCAGTGGAAATATAATATTATTTAGTATATTGTTTCCAATTTTCATAATTAGATATAAAATATTGAGCGCGTGACATGTTGTACAAATTCTCTCTACATAATAAGATAAAATTCAAGAAGGTTTTCCATTTTCTCTATAACTTTCGTCCTGAGACGTTTTAGGCTTTGAAATTTTGAGGAGATGGAAGAAACATCTAAGAGTATTCGTGGTTAAAATTTCAGAACTTTCTTCATTATAGGTACTGAGTTATGATTGTTGAAATTTAGTATTTGTGATTAATCCAAAACTAGTCCTGCGAGACTGAGGTAAAGTTTGATGAATATGCTATTCTCTTATTGTTGAAGTTGAGGAAGAGCTACATGTCTATAATTTTGTGTAACAGGTATGCTACAGGATCGGGGGAATGATTTACATGTGTTAATGAGGGTTAGGTTTATGGTACATGCTTGAGACATGCCTTGATCATGATGGTACATGATATGGTACACCTTTGTGATGATATGATACATAGTTAAAAGTATATCTTGGTTATCTTAGTATCTGGTTTGGTATATGTCATGGTGATGTTATCACATACTTGAGGCACATTGTTGAGATGTTGGCACATCTTGGATACTTGGAATATGGTATGGTACAGGTTCCAGTACATGGTTGATGTATAGTTGGTGCATGGTATGGTACAGGTTGATGTGCATGGTTTATTTACATGGTATGGTGATGTTTTTGGTATCCATGTGAGTGTATCTAGTTAAGGTTGGTTGATGTGATAGTGACAGTGACAGGTTGGTTGATGTGATAGTGGTAGTCACAAGTTGATGTGATAGTGGTAGTCACAAGTTGATGTGACAATGATAGTGACAGGTTGATGTATTGGTGACATTGGAAGTCAGAGTATCAGTCATAGTGACAATGCGTCTACACTTGTATTTTAGGGAGGTAGGATGGAGCAAGGAAATGGGGTTGTAGCCTCCTTCCAGTTGGTGCCTAAGAACTTAGGGAGTTGGTACTTCCTTTAGGTTGGGGCCTATAAATTAGGGGTTTGGTTCCTCCTTTAGGTTGGTGTCAAAGAATTCAAGGATTTGTAGCTTCCTTTAGGTTGGTTCCTGTAAACCAGAGGGTTGGTGCCTCCTTCCAGTTGGTGCTGGAGAATTTGGAAGTTGGTGCTTCCTATGAATGCATTCTTGATATATATAAGAAAGAATTATGTGGTTTTCTCCCATTTGGGTTTCCGTGCAAATTTCGGCGTACTATGTGTTATCTCATAAAATAGAACTATCATTTTGTCAAATTTTAGGTGATAGGAAGAGGTCCAAAAATTTGTTTCTAAATTTTTTTAGGTGGGTTAGATGGTCTACTTTCTGAAAATAAACTTGGAACAAGCATTGGATTTGGTCTTCTCAAGAAAAAGCGAGAATCTCAGGTTTTAGTGGTTTAGGCGGGCCTAAAAAGCACTCATTAACCACTGAAAGCAGAGCTTTCGGTAGTTAACAGGCTAAATTTGGGTCTAGTTTAACCACCGAAAGTGCAGATTTTCTAGA
The DNA here is from genome assembly GCA_009831015.1 of Picea engelmannii. NCBI lineage: Eukaryota > Viridiplantae > Streptophyta > Pinopsida > Pinales > Pinaceae > Picea > Picea engelmannii. The sequence goes on along the minus strand of ML778014.1, from coordinate 1,328,828 downwards.
AATAACCTGCCTTGGGAAAAACCATTTTTCTTAGCCGTGGAAAGTCCGTTTCACACGCTCAAATAGTCAATTGACAACTACACATCCTAAGATTTTAAATGGTACTTTCAGATATGAATTTGGATCTTGGGAAGGAAGTCAAAAGTCCCCCGCAAGATCAGGTAGGGTTTTTCAGAAATGTGAAATTTCAAAATACTCAGGTTGGCAAATTTTGTAAATGCAGAGGTTCGATAAATACACACACAACTGGATTTGTAAGTGTTTGAAAGGTTTTAATGGAAGGAATCAGATCATGAGGAAGAGCCCCAAACAAAGGGAATTTTTATTGAGCTGTAAGGTTGAAGTTTCCCATCGCCGAGATGCCAGAATTAAAGTCATCAATCTTTCACTGAGCTGATTTCAGAGCATCAAATCTTAAGATTGCACATGTCAAAGATTTTGCATAATAGCTTTTCTGCTGGATATAAATTTGATCTCCACTGCCACATTTAACTCATTGAATCAGTTGGATGGATATCCTTATCAACATGTCCTCTAGTTGATCACATACAACCAAGTCAACAAATTGAGTCCACATGTCAAAACCTAATGCATCAAGTCAAACAAATCAACACCTTGCATATACATAAATTCATTATCAATTTGATTATGATTAACTCTTTTGTTTCACATGACTTTCATAAAACCAAGTTCCAAGAGATATCACCATGATGATTTTCCATTTGAAATCCCTTTGATTTAGGAATCAAATCTTAGTTTGTTGTTATTTCTCATCTCTATCTCACATAATCCGAGTCATTGTGATTCTCATGTAAATTAATTCGCCACAAATCCATTTTTCGAAAGTTACATCTTTCAGTGGTTAACAAGCCTAAATTTTCCCTTTCTTAACCACCGAAAGAAGAGCCTTCGGTGGTTAAAGCACCCAGTTTTTTCCAGTGTTAACCACCGAAAGACTGTCACTGCCAGATTTGTTGAAAAAATGCCCAGATCGAAGTTTTACTGATCCGAATCACTTGAAACCACTTTTAATGGATAGATGTTGAATTATAGAGTCAGATTAAATGTCCATTTTTGATGCATAAAGATAAAAGGAGGTGTTCAAATCAGTTTTGGTACCTATTTTGGTGGCAACAAATTAGGGTTTTGGCACAACTCAACAAATTCGAATTCTATCTTTTGGAAGAGTCATCAAACAACCTTGGGAGGCTAGTTTGCACTGCATCAGGACTCTACTACTATCATATGTGGGATTGACCTCATCTTGAGGATCCTTCCTTATTTTTTGTAAGTATAGTTTTGACTTTCTGTATTTAGTAAATCCGATCCATTAATTCAGGATCTAGATACTGTGTTGTAAAAGCTATAAAGCTGAAGACGGAAGATGAACTAAAGGTTTGATTTTGAGTTCTATATTCTACTGTTTTTGTATGAAAGACATTTTCTTTAATATATCAAGCCTGGAAGCTTCTTTCATTTGTTATTGTCAGACCATCCTTCATCTGTGTCTATGCATATGAGTTGAATTCATTCTTTTGTCTCTGTTTAATGGTCCTATGGTAACTATCATCTTACTTTTGACTGTTAAGCAAGAATCATAAGCATCTTTGGCTAGTTTTTTGACCCATAATATATATGGTTTATGTATGTTTTGGTTAACTGATTGGTTTTCTTATCCATTTGTTATACAAATCTATCTGATAAATAGCTCTTAAAGGCCTTGTATTGCATGAATATAGTTAGACTGTCTTGAAGATACAATCTAGAGATTAAGATATTCATCTTGATCCAAACCCACACCTATTATTGAGAAATAGTTTCCAAAAGATTAAGTTACCAGGCATCTCTGACTTACAGCCTAAGAGAGTTTCCTGGAGTGATAAAAAATTGGCGTCGTTTCCGGGGAGAAGAGATTGAAGCTTAGCTTCCCTAGGAGACGACATAGATCCAGTTTTGATGATAGACAAAGCCTGTACATCATTTTGGTTGTAATCATCTATCTGGTGACTCCACGAAAGACGAATTCAGTGGCGACTCCATGAAGGATAGATTCAGTGGTGACTCCACAACATTCAGATGTCAAAAGTGTTTTCTACTCTTTTGGCTCGGAGGTTTGCACCTCTCATTTTTTCTTCAGTTTCTGGTTTCCCACATCTAGTACCTAATATGTCGGAATGGGGAGATTTTCTGCCTATCTTCAAAGAGAGCAAAGAAGACAATCTTGCAGAACACCTCATCAAGTCTCATGAGTGCATGGATCTATTAGATCTATAGCATGAAGATGTTCGTATGAAGATGTTCATGTTTTCATTGCATGGTGATGCACGTTAGTGGTATTTTTCTTTACCTCCTTCTAGCATTTCATCATTGAAGGATTTTCACAAAGCATTCACTGAGCACTGCAAAAGGTATTTTTTAGATGAGTTTGCATTTGATAATTGCTGTGATGAATATGAATTACATTGTAAGCTTGAAGATGTAAATATAGAAAGAGATCTCCCTCATAATATACAATATCCCTTTAATGATCTTCGAGATGTTGTTTTTTCCCATCAACATGAACTACAAATAGATAATAAAGAAACTTAACGCTCTCTTACCATCCTTAAGTCTGATTGTTATGAATTCGAAGAGCTTGTTCCTTTAGCTACACAGAGAGATGATCATGAATATATACATGATGTGCTTAATGATAGCTTCGAAGAATATGTTACAACAGGGGACATCTATCTTTGTAACCAAGATATTGGTGGTCTTCAGGTGGATAACCATAGCATTGATGCTTTTGACATTTTATCAAATGCATCTACCAACTTAGGTTGTCTTGAAGATGAGATTGTCCCCTTTGAAAACCCCAAAGGTGATTATCAAATTGATACATTAGCGGATGACAGTCTCAGATCTACAACATATTCTAAGGGCAACCCTCCGCTTTCAGATTTGCAGTCCAAAAGAAATGGCAGTGACTATGAAGAACAAGATTTTCAGAAAACATCTAATCTTCAAGAAAGACAACAAGAGGATTATATTTCTCCTTATGTATCTTACATGTTGATGTCAGATGATAAGGATGAATATGATGAGGTAAAAGATGATATTTTTTCAAATCTATTTCAAGATCCTATTGCTGATGACTCTATGCTTGAATCTTCATCTCTATCATTAGAAATTGTTCTTGATGTTCCCATATTTGATAAATATGGTGATGAGGAAGAAGACTTTAAGTATTGGGAAGGATTGTTGACTACTAAAATTTCATCTAGTCCTACTTTTAAGCAAATATATGATCATAGATGTTGTCATAAAGATCATATTGCCTCCTTTGAAAACTCGGAATATGTTGAACAGACTGACATATCAGTAGAAGACAATTTCAAACTTGCAATAGATAGTAAGGATAACTTTTAGTTTTTTGATTGCAGCACACACAAAGAAGAGGATAATGAGGATAGCTTAGAGTTTCTAGATTTGCAAAGACTGTCTAATCTTCAGCTAGAACATCAGGGAAATTGCAGCATATATGAGAAGGAAGATGACAAACAGAAAGGTTCAGGTCAGAAATTGAGTTTGTATTTTTCTCCAAAAAAGATCAAGCAGTTTACATTCAACATTGAGTTTTGTGAAGGAAAAGAAGAGCATCATTACATTCAGTTGGATCAACAACTCAAAGAGGTATTTCATTGTGACTTTAATGACCCTTTTTCCAACTATTTGGAAACTTTGAACAATATATGTGTTAAATTATTTTTATCACTTGGAAATTGGATTGATCATCTATTCAAACCTCTTTGTTGTTGGCTATCCCTTCCGTTGTTGTTCGGGTCAAGATCTAGCATGATGTCAGTAAATCAGTTCCTTACATGGCTTCATTGGAAGCATGACTTCACTTGATAAGAGGCAGTACAGATGGTTAGTGTAGGAGTAGGCAAAAGAATAAGCTCTTCATATGAGCACTTATATTGTTTTCAGTTATTGGTTGAATAAGCACAATAGGCTACAGGTTGTCCGAAGATAAGTTTCTGAGGCCAGATGACTCCATAGCCCAATGGACTAACACAATACAAATTGTAAATGATTGGTGGAAGAATTTTTAAGTTAATGGACATGCATAGGTCTTCTTGCTCTTGGAACCTCACTAGGAGGATTCCATCCCCGAGTAGGAGCAAGATGTTATCTCCTAAAATAGCACTGTCATTTTGTTAAATTTTAGATGATAGGAAGAGGTCCAAAAATTTGTTTCTAATTTTTTTTAGGTGGGTTAGATGGTCTACTTTCTGAAAATAAACTTGGAACAAGCATTGGATTTGGTCTTCTCATGAAAAAGCAAGAATCTCAAGTTTCATTGGTTTAGGCAGGCCTTAAAAGTGCTCATTAACCACCGAAAGCAGAGCTTTTGGTAGTTAACAGGCTAAATTCGGGTCTTGTTTAACCATCGAAAGTGCAGATTTCCCAAAAATAACCTGCCTTGGGAAAAATCATTTTTATCAACCATGGAAAGTCCTTTTATCACGCTCAAATAGTCAATTAACAACTACACATCCTAAGATTTCCAATGGTGCTTTCAGATATGAATTTGGAGCTTGGGAAGGTAGTCAAAAGTCCCCCGCAAGATCAGGTAGCGTTTTCAGAAATGTGAAATTTCAAAATACTTAGTTTGGAAAATTTTGTAGATGCAGAGGTTCGATAAATGCATGCACAAATGGATTTGTAAGTGTTTGATAGGTTTTAATGGAAGGCATCAGATCATGAGGAAGATCCCCAAACAAAGGGAATTTGTATTGAGCTGTAAGGTTGAAGTTGCCCATCGCCAAACTGCAAGAATTAAAGTCATCAATCTTTCACTGAGATGATTTCAGAGCATCAGATCTTGAGATCACAGATGTCAAAGATTTTGCATAATAGCTTTTCTGCTGGATATAAATTTGATCTCCACTGCCACGTTTAACTCATTGAATTAGTTGTATGGATATCCTTATCAACATGTCCTCTAGTTGATCACATATAGCCAAGTCGACAAATTGAGTCCACATGTCAAAACCTAATGCATCAAGTCAAACAAATGAACATCTTGCATATACAGAAATTCATTATCAATTTGATTATGATTAACTCTTTTGTTTCACGTGACTTTCATAAAACCAAGTCCCAAGAGATATCACTGTGATGATTTTCCATTTGAAATCCCTTTGATTTAGGAATCAAATCTTAGTTTGATGTTATTTCTCATCTCTATCTCACAGAATCTGAGTCATTGCGATTCTCATGCAAATTAATTCGCCACAGATCCGTTTTTTGAAAGTTACATCTTTCGGTGGTTAACAGGCCTAAATTTTCCCTTCCTTAACCACCGAAAGAATAGATTTCGGTGGTTAAAGCAACCAGTTTTTTTCAGTGTTAACCACCGAAAGCCTGTCACTGCCAGATTTGTTGAAAAAATGACCAGATCAAAGTTTTACTGACCCGAATCACTTGAAACCACTTTTAATGGATAGATGTTGAATTATAGAGTCATATTAAATGTCCATTTTTGATGCATAAAGATAAAAAGAGGTGTTCAAATCAGTTTTGGTACCTATTTTGGTGGCAACAAATTAGGGTTTTGGCACAACTCAACAAATTCGAATTCTATCTTTTCGAAGAGTCATCAAACAACCTTGGGATTCTAGTCTGCACTGCATCAGGACTCTACTACTATCATATGTGGGATTGACCTCATCTTGAGGATCTTTCCTTATTTTTTGTAAATATAGTTTTGACTTTCTGTATTTAGTAAATCTGATCCATTAATTCAGGATCTAGATACTGTGTTGTAAAAGCTATAAAGATGAAGACGGAAGATGAACTAAAGGTTCGATTTTGAGTTCTATATTCTACTGTTTTTGTATGAAAGACATTTTCTTTAATATATCAAGCCTACAAGCTTCTTTCATTTGTTATTGTCAGACCCTCCTTCATCTGTGTCTATGCATATGAGTTGAATTCGTTCTTTTGTCTCTGTTTAATGGTCCTATGGTAATTGTCATCTTACTTTTGACTGTTAAGCAAGAATCATAAGCATCTTTGGCTAGTTTTTTAACCCATCATATATATGGTTTTTGTATTTTTTGGTTAAMTGATTAGTTTTCTTATCCATTTGTTATACAAATCTATCTGATAAATAGCTCTTGAAGGCCTTGTATTGCATGAATATAGTTAGAYTGTCTTGAAGATACAATCCAAAGATTAAGATATTCATCTTGATCCAAACCCACACCTATTATTGAGAAAATAGTTTCCAAAAGATTAAGTTACTAGGCATCTCTGACTTACAGCCTAGGAGAGTTTCCTGGAGTGATAACACTATGCATGTCGTTATTTGATGTGATGATACTAGTTATGGATATATGATAATGATATATTGAATGTTGTTATCACACAATTTGCACTTTCCCAAAAACCAAAGGTAAGTGGATGGTAAATTGACATAATAGGAGGTTGTCTTATCATTGTCACCTAAATAAGACACCTTTTTCTCTTTAGGGATGAAAGCCCAGGGGAGATGTCCCCAGGACCTAGGGGTTTGAGAAGGAGAAGGTAAAGGTATCAAGAAAAGTTGTCCCCTATCACAAATCACACCGATCAGAAAGTCCTGAAGGTTTAACAATATGAAGAAAATATATGCTTAAGTGTACCTGGCTAGAACAAGACAACAAGAAAACACTATTTTGCAAGTAATGATTGATGTTAGTGATTCGTAAAACCTTGAATTTTCAATAAAACCAATGAGCGGATATAATATGAAGCAAACATAAATTTATAACAAAAATGTATATATGATTGTAGCTTCACAATTCATTCCTTGAACAAGCTTCAAAATGACTCGAAATGGTAACCTAATAATAACAATATGCTAGCATTTGTCAAAAGCTAATAAGGCAATGTAAAAATCAACTTTAATAATTTCTTTTAGGAGCTTTTACTGCTACAATATATGGTTGTATCTTACTTTTGTAACAAAAAGAAGTATGTTAGTAAATTAGTCTAATATAGGGTTAGGAATAGTTACTTAATAGCTTGAGGTAAAAGGCTTGGGGGTTGTTTTGATCAATCAACCAAGTATGAGGTATAAAAAAATGTATTTAGGGATAATGGAGTCACTTTTTGCAACAACAATCTTGAAGGAAATAAATGATAATGTTTAAACTAGAGACAAGAGGGAAAATGATTGAGGTGTTGGTAACCCAAGGCCTCAATCACCAAACCCTAGAAGGAAAATGACTACTAGGAAGTAGGTAACCCTAGTCCCTAACGATTTTCCTTATTCTTTAGTTCAATTTTAAGATAAATAAAGGCTTGATGAAGAAAGGGTGTTAGAGTGCTACAATGGTAGGTCTCTATCACATGCTTCAGTGGATAGGTTTTCTAGCAAAATCTAGTAGGTGGATAGCTATTGAGATAAGGACAATAACGTGTGCTTAATCTCTTAGGGTTATATACTAGAAATTTCATGATATTAGTAAATGAAAAGTAAATATACCATAACCATTCAAAGGAAAGAAGAATTTCATAATTTCACTTACATTCACTAAGAATAATCTAGTAAATGCCCTAGTTGAAGACTTTCCACCAAGAAAATGCCAAAAAACACCAAGACAAGCCTCCTCCAAGAGTTTCACACCACTTAATTTCAGTGAATAAGCCTTAAAGAGACAAATTTCAGACCTCACTTGTGTGAGTCAAAGAATGATGAAAAAATACAAGGTATTAATCCCTTATTTATACAATCCAAATGACCTTTAATTACAAAATTAGGTCAAAAAGGCCGACAGGGCCAGTTACATCAAATATCTAGTTTTTTACATAAATTTGTCAAATAAAACCCTAATTTCATCTTTTTAGGGTGATATCATGCCCCTCCTAGGGTGAAGTTATCCTTCTTACCAGAACGTTAGCCCTCTAAGTGAAATTTTGGGACTCAAAACCCCTCAAGAACTGCCACGCATGCCAACCAAATCCATCCTCATGATAGATACCTCAATTGGATGACATAAAGGCTTTGAATGATGATGTCAATGGCCTTCAAGGGCCAATGCAATGGTGCGAGTGCAAGACCCCCCTGGGTCCAAGCCTGCCAAAGTTCCTTTGGAGAAATTCCCTCCCTTTTCTCTGGTGTAAGCCTTTGGTATATGTTTTCCCCTGGCTGAGGTATCAACATCCATCTGGTGGAATTTTATCCTTATGGAGGTCTGAGCTAATCATCTCCCCATATTTACCTGTCGATCGAGCATGGTCCTACAATAACAACAAGTATTCCTTCCATGGGATCATAAGTCATAGGGATCATAACAATGTCAATCACATCTAATAATCAAGTTACCCAAACATGTTCATAAAACCCCATTCTTCCCATACAAGTGCTCAAAGACGTTATGCTATTCTATAAGACGAGTTTGAAGAGGATTCCAAGACATCCTATTGGGATAATTCTCCTTAGTTCTGGGGTGTTTCCAGGTGAAGAACACTCTAGGTCATGTAAGTGGATGGGATGGTGTGGGGTATGTTTGGGCAAGGGGTGCAATGATAACAGGGAAATCTAGGTCTTACCTGTGGGTGCCTCTGTAGAGGGTGAGTTGAACCTTTTCATGGATGCAATTATTTCCTATCCCATTCAATGCATTTTTTTTCTCTTTGTCTTATTGCTTTTTATTTCAAGAGAATAGCTGAAGGAAATTGCCTTGGCATGGTGACCAGTGGTGAAAGTGTTACCCATAAGAATTTGATGGAGATGAGAAGGCTGGCTTGTGATGAGACCCCCTTTCTCTTGACTATGCTACCGAGAGCCACTACCCTAGCGTGGTTACCATATGAATAGTAATATCATATGGCTACATGCCCATGGACCTAATAGGTTGGCTCATGATGAGAACCCCTATCCTCCAACTAGGTCTTGAGTTTATTTATTTTATGGGTCCCTCATTTTTCTTACTAAGAATCCTTTTATTTCTTTATCGAGATCCCTAAGTGAATCATATTAATGTTTTATTTTTTGGATTTAGCTTTTTCCATCTAATTTTACCCTCTAGTCATTTAGCCCCTTCTTCCCACAAGCCAAGGTACAACCCTTTACTAGCTTGGAAACCCTAAGCTTGAACCAATGTAGGGGAAAGATGAGAGGGAAGATGATGAAAAGTGATAAGTATGGTAGGAATGGATGATGAAATTTCATAAACCCACCCAATGGAAACTCACTCCTAAGGGAACCAACTTGCTAGGGCATTATGTCATGCCCCCTAGGTATGGACAAGTCAAAAGGCATAAATTCCAAGCACACGCCATGAAGAAAAAGAGAATTAAATGCACATATTCAATTTTTTTGAGAATGATAGTGACACATACCATGATACTCAGAATCATTACCTCATGGAGTGAGACCCATTATTGCTTCAATACTAGGCTGATGGGATGGATGTTGTTGCTACTGATAGGATGGAGGTGATGAAGAAGAAGGATGGGCCCTCTAGGGTTGGGCTCAAGTCAATATGGCTCTCAGTACTCCATGTGTAGGACATGTGGTCCTCGAGACATAATATCCTTAGTTATCCCTAGGCTATAGGATAACATCTAGCTCTAAATCGAGGACATGTACTCACCATAGAGTGCATGACAACCTCAACATCTCTGGAATGAACTGTGACTTGCTAGATCTCAACAAGATTGATTAGAAATCATTTGGGGTGTTGATATCACCCCTGGCTCATATATGATACAATGAAATATAAGTAAGCAATCATATATACAAATGGAAATACAAATACTCTAGCATGAAATGCAAATGGCATGTAAAATGAATGCAAAATGCCTACCTACTTACCTACACTTACCTGCCATGCTGCTGGTAGGTAGTAATGCTTGACGTGTATAGAGTTCACAGGTAACTTCAAAGCCTCTCCTTCCAAGGTTCCCAAATTGAAAGAGTTTGTTCTTCCAGGACCCATGATCTTGTAAGGACCTGTCCATAGTCCATCCCAATTCTTGTGCATACCAGGTTTCTCCCTTCTTTTTTCCCATAACAACACTAAATCTCCTCCAGTGAAATCCCTCTCCTTTTCCTTGTGATTGAAGGTGTTCTTGATCTTTTCCTAGTTTCTTTCCATTTGGCTTAGGGAAACCCTTATAGATTCATCCAAATATACTAACTGGTTAATTCTCCCTTGGATTTCCTCTCCATAGGTGGTGTATTGTTGAGAAAAACAAAGGATAGGGATTTGGATATTCACAGGAAGTTTGGCCTCTAACCCATACACTAGTTCAAAAGGGGTCTTTCCTATTGAGGTTTTTGTTGTTATTCAATTTGCCGACAAGGCATACTTAATTTTTCTATCCCAAGACTTCTTATTCTCTCCCAAAACCTTATTGATGATGTTCATAAGGTTATTATTGCTTGATTCTTCTAACCCGTTCCCTTGTGGATAATAATTGGAGGAATGGGATAGAACAATTACATATTTGAAAAAAAATTCTGCTAATGCAAGAGAACTCAAGGCTTTGGAATTGTCAGTGGTAATCTTGGATGGGACCCCAAATCATGTTATGATTCTTTCCTCCAAAAAGTTAATGACTACTTCCTCAGTGGATTTCTTTGTGGGAATAGATTCCACCCACCCAGTAAAATAATTTTTGGTTGTCAAAATCCATAAGTAACCGTTACTTGAATCGTCTTTAAATTCCCCATTAATGTCTAATCCCAACTATTGAAAATGAGCTTCTACTACCATAGGTTTCAAAGGTTGAGCCGAGAGTTTTGGTTTACCAGTAAAGTATTGGAAAGATCGACATGATCAGACATATCGATGAGTATCAGTGAACAATGTTGGCCAATAATATCCATCTCTTAAGATCTTGTGTGCGATGGTACGAGCGACGAAATGTCCACCACAATGTCCAGAGTGTAATTCCTTCAATAGTTTATTAGCTTCTTCTTGGTTCACACATCTAAGGAGAAATCCATTAGGGTCTTTCGAACCAAGTCCATTCTTAGTCAAACAATATTTCATAGCTTTAAGTCTCAAGGCCCTTCTTTTGTAGTCTACTAGATGGTCTGGGCACAATAAGTTCTCAAGGTAGTATATTATGTCAAAGTACCATTCATCATGTTCTAAATCACTAACTACCACATTTATTTGATCGCTTTCTCCCATTTGTATGGACTCTTGGTTGATTTCAGTCAACATTTTGGATATACCTTGTCCCTTTAAATATTGGTGGGTTTTATCTCTAAATAATACTCTTGGATCTTGGAAACCCGCGTACCCCTTGTACCCATACAATATTGTTTTGATAAGACATCCTTTACTACTGGATAAGGGACATAAGACTTAATATTATTATAAACTATGTAGTTTATAAAGTGCTTAAGGGATTTCACTAAAGTGTAACATTGCTTCTTAGTAACAAAATAGTTCAACTATGAATCCCTAAGGAATTTACTCATGAAAGTGATGGGATTTTCATGGCCTTCAACTTATTTTTGCAAAAAGGCACCTGCAATTGTGTCTTGGGAGGAGAAAGAGAATATTATGAAATCTCATGAATATTCAGGACTAACCATAACTGGGGCTTGGGAGATGTCATATTTTATGTCTTCAAAGGTTTTAATTTCCCTATCATCCCACCTGAACACTGTATCCTTTTTCAGTAATGCACTCATAGGTTTTATTCTTTTGACAAAGTTTGGGACAAATCTTCGAATGAAATTTATTTTTCTCAAAAAGGATTGTAGGGATTTTTTGTTAGTTGGGGGATTTACATCCTTGATAGATTGGATCCTTTCCAGGTCTATAGAAATTCCCCCTTTCGAAGTTATGTGTCCCAATAGTTTCCCCTTATCTATCCCAAATAAAAATTTCTTAGGGATCAAGGAGATACCATACTTTCTACATTTTTCAAAAACAATTCTGAGGTGTGATATGTGGTCTCTCCTTTCCTTTGATACAATTGTGAGATCATCTTGGTAAATTTCTATGATTTCCTGAATGAGATCTCTAAAGGAAAATTCCATTGCTATTTGAAAGGTTGCACCTGCATTCATAAGGTGGAAAGGAATTATTAAGTACGCGAATGTTCCCCATGGTGTGTCTTGAGGAAAAGATATGAGATTATCTTACTCAAGCATTTTCGAATCTTGCTTGGCTAAGGAAATATAGTCAGTAATGTTACCCTATGTTTATAGCCTCAAAACGAGTTTTGCCAATCCACAAGTATTAATTACAAGGGCTTAGGATGATTTTTCTAATAAAATATTGTTGAAAAATATAACATTTTTATACAATTTTCTAAATATATCATATTGAAAAAGTAAATGTGGAGATCAAAAACAAAAATACCAAGTCACATATTAACACAGATGAGACATAATAACAATTTCTTTATTTCATTCCAAGAAATCAAAAGAATCATTCTCTTTAGAAAATCCTTCTGGGGGCATGGACCAAGGTCAAACTTAGATATCCCCGATGAAAACCATACAAAAAGGACTTTGACAATAAGTAAAAATTGAACTTTAAAATCTGGATCAACTTGCCATAGACTTGTTGGTTGTGGAGCTTGATTATCTTCTTGATTCAAAGGTCTTTGTTTTCAGTCATGTTTATACCCCATGAAGACTTTACACCATAGAAGAATGTACACTCTTCCACGTGGGGGAGTGCGGAGGGGGGCTACCCCCTTTGCGGGGTCTAGGGGAAAGTGGGCCCTCGGCGGGGGTTCGAGGGTGAAGCGCCCGAAGGAAAATTTACTTGTAAATATATATTATAATTTCATTGTAAATATGGACCGTTCATTACAAGGTCGCAATTTTGATGGTAGAAGTTGTGTTAGGGTTTTTTTTTCCCTAGAAGGAAACCCTCTTTTATGAGGGAAATTTATTGTGGCTATGGATCATTGCGAATATTGTATTTTGAGATAGGAGATTGTGAGAGAAAGAAGAGGAAGTTACAATGGGTTTTTTGTAGGTTGTATCCCTTCATTTGATGGATAATAATAAAGGAAGGACCTGGAAATTTCTCTGGTGGATGTAGCCCACACTAAGTGAACAACGCATATCTGTGTCTATATTGTATTGTTTATCTTTTGTGTTTGATTTCCACATTTGTTCTATTTTATTTCTCTGCGATCCTGTTTTTATAACAACTAGTATCAGAGAAAAAGGTATGTCTCAGGAAAATAGGGTTCCTAGTTCGAGTGGGAACAATGGAAGAAGATGGAAAGTTTAGGGTTGAGAAATTTAACGGCCAAAACTACTAGTTATGGAAGATGCAGATGGAGGATTATTTATATCATAAGGATCTATTCCTACCATTGGGTGGAATAGAAAACAAGTCGACGACCATGAATGACGAAGAATGGGAGGTTTTTGATAGAAAGACATGAGGAACGATATGGATGAGCTTGGAAACATCAGTGGCTTTCAATATTTTGAAAGAAAATACAATGAAGGATCTAATGGACACATTGGCTAAACTATATGAAAAACCCTCAATATCAAATAAGGTATTTCTAAAGAAGAGATTATTGAATATGAAGATGTCAGAAGGTGGGTCTATTGCAAATCATTTAAATGAATTTAATATGGTTACTAATCAACTAAGTTCTATAAAACTGGACTTTGATGATGAGGTCAGGGCTCTTCTAATATTCTTCTCATTGCCAGAAAGTTGGAACGACATGTTCATGGATGTAATTAACTCTGTCCCTGGTTCAAACACTTTAAAATTTGATGATTTTGTTGGTGTTATCCTTAGCGAGGAAATGCGATGAAAAACCACATGTGAGACATCAGGTAATGCATTAAACATAGAGAACATGGGAAGACAAAAGGATAGAGGAAAGGGCTTAGGAAACCGTGGGAATTCTAGGAAGGGTAGATCCAAATATAGATTTGGAAAGATAGAGTACTAGAATTGTGGGAAGAAAGGACATCTAAAGAAATACTGCAGAGCTCCAAAGAAACAAAGAGATGGACAACAAGAGAAAAATTAGGAAGCAAATGTAACAAGTGATGTGTTACAATATGCTTTGATTCTTTCTGTAGATAATATTTCTGAGTCTTGGGTAGTATATTCAGGGGATTCTTTTCATGCCACACCCCATAGGAAACATTTTCTATATTATGTTGAACGTGATTTTTGGACAAGTTCATTTGGGTGATGATACACCATGAAAAATTGTTGGAATGGGAAAGGTAAAAATAAAACAAAGCAATGGAAACCAATGGTTGTTGAAAATTGTAAGACATGTTCCAGATATAAGGAAAAATATAATTTCAATAGGGAAGTTGGAAAGTGAAGGTTGTATATCCATATTTACAGATAAGGTGTGAAAGGTCACCAAAGGATAATTGGTGATAGAAAAAGGAGATAAGGTAGGTACATTGTCTTTATGTACCAATAATACTAACTCTTCTATCTCTTTATCTTCTACAGGAGTGGATACAACACTGTGGAATCATAGGCTTGGACACATGAGTGAGAAGGGGATGCAGATACTTCACAAAAGAAATGTTTTGCTAGATATTAAACAATTTGATTTGGATTTCTATGAGCATTGTGTTTATGGAAAACAAAAGACAGTCATATTTCTCAGAGTCAGAAAAGAAAATAAGAGTGAAATCTTAGAGCTTGTGCATACAGATGTATCTGGAACATCTCAATATCATCTCTTGGTGGCTCTCATTATTATGTTAATTTTATTGATGGTGCAACTAGAAAAACTTGGGTTTATTGCATTAAAAAAATATGATGTTTTTGATAATTTTAAGAAATGGAAAGCTTTGGTCAAGAATGAGATAGGAAAAAGGTTGAAGTGTCTCATATCAAACATTGGAGGTGAATATTGAAACAATGAGTTAGATGATTACTGTTCATAACATGGGATTCGTCGAGAGAATATAGTTCCAGGAACACCACAAGAAAATGGTGTGTCAGAAAGGATGATCAGGACAATCATGGAGCATGCAAGGAGTATGAGATTGCATGTTGGTTTTCCCTTACAGTTTTGGGAAGATGTTGTAGATACTGTTGTTTACTTAATAAACAAAGTACCTTCAATCTCTTTGGATGGTATAATTCCAGAGGAGGCATGGACAGGTAAAAAGGTAAACTATTCCTTTTTGAAGACTTTTGGTTGTGAATCATTTGTCCATATTGATAAAGAAAATAGAACAAAGCTTGATGAAAAATCCAAGAAGTGTATCTTTATTGGATACAATGTTATTGATTTTGGTTATCGCTTATGGGATTATGAAAACGAAAAAATCATTAGAAGTAGAGATGTCATATTCAATGAGAAGGTCATGTACAAAGATCAGTTGCAGAAAAAGAAACAGGAAAAAGAAAAACTAGAATACACATTGCTTGATGAGATCACTGGAAAAGAAACTCCAAAGGTACTAGAAAATCAAAATGTAAAACAACAGGATCAACAGGTACCTCAAACTTCTGCAAGTGTTGTTAGAAGATCTACCAGGTTAAGTAGATGCCCTGAATGATAATCCCCTTCATTGTATTATCTATTGTTGACTGATTATGGTGAACCAAAATGTTATGAAGAGGCAATGTAGGCAGACACCAAAAAGAAGCGGGATCAAGGAATGAAAGAGGAAATGGATTCTCTGGTAAATAACCAGACTTGGGATTTGGTTCAGTTTCCTGTAGGAAAAAGAGCATTACAAAATAAATGGGTTTACAAGTTGAAGGAAGAAGATGGAGGAAAAAAGCGGTACAAGGCTAGGCTTGTTGTGAAGGGGTTTGCACAAAACAAAGGTATAGATTTTGTTGAAATATTTTATCCTGTTGTTAAAATGACTTCAATTAGGACTATTTTAAGTCGTGTGGAAGAAAAAGATTTTCATATTGAACAATTAGATGTAAAAATAACTTTTCTCCATTGGCATTTGGAGGAAGATATTTATATGAAACAACCACAGGGGTATGAGGTCAAAGGGAAGGAGAATTTGGTATATAGGTTGAAGAAGAGATTGTATGGAATAAATCAAGCTCCAAGGCAGTGGTATTTGAAGTTTGATAGGTTTATTACATAACAGGGTTATAGTAGATGTCATTCTGATCACTATGTTTATTTTAAAAAGCTAGAAAATGGAATCTATATTATCTTGATATTGTATGTAGATGACATGCTTGTTGCAGGGTCTAATATGCAGGATATAAATGTGATTAAGAAGAAATTAGCTAATTCATTTTCAATGAAGGATTTGGGTGTTGCAAACAAAATCCTTGGTATGAGAATAACAAGAGAGAGGAAAAATCGCAAATTGACATTGTCTTAGGGTGAGTACATAGAGAAGGTGTTGGAGAGGTTTACAATGCAGAATGAAAAATCAGTTAGTACACCTTTGGCCAACCATTTCAAATTAACTAAGGAAATGTATCCCAAGACACAGGAGGAGATATAATACATGTCCATGGTCCCTTATTCATCAACAGTTGGTAGCTTTGTGTATGCGATGGTTTTCACAAGACCATATATTGCACATGTAGTGGGAGTTGCGAGCAGGTATATGAACACTCCAATTAAAGAACACTGGGAGGTAGTAAAGTGGATTCTTAGGTATTTGAGAGGTACTGATAATCATGCATTATGTTTTTGAGGTTCAGACACTATTCTACAAGGATATGTTGATTCATATATGGTGGGTGATAAAGATAGCAAGAGGAGAACCACAGGATATGTTTTTACCGTAGCTGGAACAACATTAAGTTGGATTTCGAAACTGCAAAAGGTTGTTGCACTTTCAACAACAGAGGAAGAGTATGTTGTTGCTACAGAGGATAGTAAAGAAATGATTTGGTTACAGAGATTTATGGAATGGATGATTTTAGGGGCTAAATTTCGCTCATGGGATAATTTTCCATGGTTTTTCCAAAAAAAAGATTCGCCCAAATTCTATAGGATAAAATTATTTTACCTTAAAAATCGCCAAAATTTTATACAAACTATAAAGAATCCTTAGAAATTTGAATATTTTTACAAAAATATCGCCAAACATTTATAGTTGGCATATGAAGGATTACTAAGGTTCACCGAGGTTTCTACATTTTAAAATAATTTTCCATCCTTAAAATCATCCYTGGTTTATGGAGGAATTGGGAAAGAAGAAGGATAATAACAGCTTGTACTGTGAAAATGAGAGTGCCATTCATCTTGCAAAGAACTCAACCTTCCATTCAAATACTAATAATATAAAACTCATGTACCATTTCATACGATCCATCCTGGAAGATGTACATTTGAAGTTGGAAAATATACACACTAGCCTGAATCTTGAAGACATGTTAACAAAGGGAGTAACCAGGGAGAAACTATGTTCCTGATCAGTTTTAGTTGGTATTCAAGAATGAATATGAAGATGAGAAATTTTCTAGGTCCAAGAAGCATCATAGTCCATCATATACAACATTGGTTGAGTTGTTGAGATCAGTCTTCAAGTGGGAGATTGTTGGTTGTGGATCATGATTATATTCTTGATTTAGAGGCCTTTGTTTTCAGTCGTGTTTATACCCCATGAATACTTTACACCCTAGAAGAATGTACACTCTTCCATGCGGGGGAGTGTAGAGGGGGGTTACCCCCTCTATGAGGTTCGGGGGAAAGCTGGCCACTGACGAGAGTTCGGGAGTGAATCCCCCAAAGGAAAAATTTCCTTGTAAATATATATTGTAATTTCATTGTAAATATGGACCATTCATTATAATATCGCAGATATGATGATATAATTTATGTTAGGTTTTATTCCCCTAGAAGGAAACCCTCTTTTATGAGGGAAATTTATTGTGGCTATGGATCATTGCGAATATTGTATTATGAGATATGAGATTGTGAGAGAAAGAAGAGGAAGTTACAACGAGTTTTTTCTAGGTTTTATCCCTTCATTTGTTGGATAATAATAAAGGAAGGACCTGACAATTTATCTAGTGGATGTAGCCCACACTATGTGAACCATGTATATCTACGTCTCTATTGTATTATGTATCTTCTATGTTTTATTTCCACATTTGTTTTATTTTATTGCTCTGTGTTCCTATTTTTCTAACAAGACTGCTGCCCACTTGACTCTACACAATATCCTTTATCAATCATGAAATTTAATTCATAAACAGACAAGTCTACACAAACTATCAAAGATAGATAAACACCTCTGAAAACAAGCATCTGAATGATATGATTTAGCTTTGAACCTTGTTGTCTACAATATGACCCTGTTGTCATAAAAGAGAATTAGGATTTTAATGAATTGAAGAATGAATGAAAACTAAACCATCTTAATATAACTCAAGCGAAAACCTTAGTATGCTTTTTACTTCTATTCTCCCCTTTTTCTTCCTTCTCATTTGGCTTTTATTCATTCCAAATTAGTTGAAGTAGTTCAACTACCTCATTTAGTCAAGTGAACTAAACTCAACTAACTTTTAGTTTAGGGGTGTTGATTAAGGTTGGTTGTCATTGATATCAACCCTTGAAGAAATCCCCGTAGCCCAAAGGTTTGGGTAATGGAACCAAGATTGTTTGATGTAAATATGACTCATTATTATTTTTTCATGGTTGATAAGAAGTAAATATGGATGAACTCCAAAGTGGTCCCCTTATGGTGAAAGCCCTCATGGGAAGACGCTTTGTGGAGTAAGAGAAACCATGCTTAATTGTGGATTAATGAGATGAAGGACAATAAATTTGTCAGGGATGCTATTCTAGATGGATAGTACATGTCATTCCATTTCTAGTGGTATGTGAAATGTCACATAACTCCTCACGATTTGAAAGTTATGGCCTTACGAAGTTGGAGGACCCTCTTATGTCATCTAGAAGCCCCAAAAGGTCAAAGTAGTCAAAGTGGTTTAAGAGATTTTAAAAGGTAAATAATAAAGTGAAGTGATGAGTGTATCATAATTCAAAGTGAATACAAAATAAATTATTTCAATAATAAATTTAATGGAGAAATTAGAAGTGGGTTAACCCTAAAATAAGGAAAGTGGGACAAGTGACCTAGAAGATGTTTTTAAGGAAGTTACTTGGAGAGTATAAATAAGAGGCAAGGCTCTCTCATTTTAATTAAACTTGAGAATATTGAATATCTATAGGTGTCTGAGGTAACCAAGGATATCTAAGCCAAATTTCTGAGGGAAGGTGAAGAAAGGAAGGCCGAAATGCAAGGAAGGATAAATTCTTTTGATGGTGCTTTCTAAGGTATGCTATTTACAGGTCATCTCACCATTTTCGCTATAATTTTTTTTATATAATGATTAAGAACATGAAATTTCTATTCCATTGCGAAAACATACCCAAGTATCTGTGGTAAAAAATTCATCTTGTGGGTTGTTGTATTTTGGGAGTTACACTCCGTGGAAAATAGGGTTTGTGGCTAGTCCTAAAATTAGTCAAAAATATGTGTTTCGGGTAAAAATGTCATAACATATTAATAACAGATGCAAATTTAGTAAGACCAAATATGTTGGTTAGGGTACAGTCTGTAGTATGCCGTGTAACAATTTCAGATCAATTCAACGAATATTTTGTGCGGTTCATGCTCTGCAAGGTCACTCTCTAGAATAATCCATAATTCAGCAAGGTATGCCATTTTTGCTATAACTCCTTTTTTGAGAGGTTCCAAGTAGTGAAACCTTGAGGAATGAAATAAAACAAATTGAAGAAAATTTTGTATCAGTTTCAAATATTTATACATTACAGGTTCAAAGTTATGATTACTTCAAGTTAGGGTTGTTGACTAATCCAAAACGAGGCATGTGAGACTAAATAAAATTTTGATGAAAATGTTAATCTCTTGTTGTTAAAGTTAAGGAAGGTTTGCAGGAATGTGATAATATACACCAGGTATATTATAGAGCTACAAATCATATTTGGATGATGAAATTGATGAGGGATTTTGATTGAGGTACATGTTGAGTACATGGTTGAGACAAGTAGTTGATGATTTGGCACATACATGCGGTGTATAGTTGATGATGTTGGTACATATTGATGAGTCATAGTTGATGAGTAGTTGACACTGTTGGATCATGTTGTCATTGATTCCATTGGTTTATCATTGATTCCAATGGTTTGATTATTTGGGAGATTGTTGGATCATATGTAAATGGTCTAGTTTGATTGATGTCATTGATATGATGCCCCTGATGAGAATGATATATGTCCAAGTGGAAACCAATCGATGCAAAGATGAATCATTAGTGTCTTATCATGGTTTATAAGGTTCAAAAATGGATGAACTCCAAAGTGGTCCCCTTATGGTGAAAGCCCTCACGGGAAGATGCTTTATGGAATGAGTTATCCTAGAAGAATGGTTGGAGGATCCATGCTTGTATGTGGAATAATGAGATGAATATCTATGAAGTTGTTGGTGAAACTATCCTACATGGATAGTGCTTGTCATGCCATTTCCTATGGTATGTGGAATGTCACATAACTCCTCACGGTTTGAGAGTTATGGTCTTATGAAGTTGGAGGACCCCCATATGAAGGCTTGAAGCCCCAAAAGGTCAAAGAAAGAAGATATCATTATTTAAATGATAAAGTAAAGTGACAAAATCAAGATATCATTATTTAAATGATAAAGTAAAGTGACAAAATCAAGATGGATTATTTAAATGATAAAGTATTGGAGAACTTTCTATTCATGGAAAGTGGTTAACCCTAAAATAAGGAAAATAGGTTAAGTGACCTAGAAATGGGTTAAGTAACCTAAAAATGGGTTAAGTKACCTAGAAGATGAAAGTATAAATAAGAAGATAGGAACTCTTCTTGTAAAATGCACATTTGAAAAGAATCCTTTTTGTGGAACAATGAAGAGCTTCTTGGTAATATCTTTTGGAGTATTGATGGAGAGCTTCTTGTGAGAGAATCTTATTGGTGTGGATCTCTTGAGCATGATTGAAGATCTATTCTGAGGGAGAGAGTGAGAGGAGGATCTCATGGAGACATTAAAGTTTCGGCAATATTGGAGATCTTGACGGCAAAAGTCTTGGAGTCACAAAAAACCCTATTTTCTGATGCCCACGTGGGCTGTCTATGTATAGGGTGTGTGTACACATGGGATGGTTGTGTATAGGGTGAGTGTACACGCGGAATGACTATGTACAGGGAGCGTGGACTGAACAAAATCATGGAGATTTGTGTTTGAGCTGGTGCCAAGCTCTTGGGTGATGAGGCAGGTTCTAGATCTGCATTCTATGGCCTCAGATCTATCACTAAGACACTGGTATGGTTTCATTATTGTCTTGATACATGCTATTATTTGATATGTTGTGAATGCTTAGGGAATTCTTGCTATGGCTTCTATGATGTGGATCAGTTTGGTTGATTTGATTGATGGAGTGAGAAACACTCTTGTGATTCAGTAGTGACATGATTGCTATGGTATACTTGTTGTTTATACATGATTGAGATAGAATTCATATTGATTTGTTGTGGAGCATGAGAAAGCTATTGGAGAGATTGGATGTATTGTGATTGGTTGTGGGTCAGTTTGGATAGTGGAAGACAGAAGGGTTCTAAGCATATGAAGAAAAGAAAAACCTTAGTTGCTTAGAAGCAGACTCTTGTTTCATTATACACTGGCTGCATTCACACACGGTCTGTAGTGAGCCAGGGAGCGTACACACGTGGGCTGCACTACTGACAGGTCGTGTACCTATTGACGGATTGATATCTGTTAAGGATTGTTGCCTCATCTCAGTTGGTGGTGAGAATGTAAGCTGATTCTTGCATTTAGAGTTGTTTCTCTTGTAGAGTTGTACTCTATTCAGTTGTTGCTGATAAACCCCAAGGATTGTAGTCTGTAATAAAAAGAAAATTGTACATACATCTTGTGTTTCTTGTGTTCATTGTGGTGATGACTTGTTGATGATATATTTTTGATATATGTTGCTGATATGTGCTCACATCTAACTGATTATAAATAATAGCAATGGGTAATGAATAAATGTTGAATGCTAATTGATGAGTTTTTGTGCAAGAGGGAAGTTTTGAGAAAAAGAGCCCCACACTCATTCACCCCCCCTTTAAGTGTGGTAGGTGTGTCCAACAATTGGTATCAGAGCGGACCTTCAATACAAGCTTTAACAAGCTTGAAGGAGATCCATAGACACACAAATGGATGATGAAGTTCCAATCCTTGATGAGGAAAACTATTCTACTTGGAGAATAGAGATGAGAGTGTATTTGAAGAAAATGGGAGAAGCTATTTGGAAGGCAACCATCGGTGGATATGTTCCATTGAAGAACAAGTCAAAGTTTGCAGCTCAAAAGGAAGGAAAGAAGAACGATGCATTAGCTCTCAAGACAATTCTTAGTGGACTCTCAAGCCCTATCAAAGAGACCATGGGACAATGCACTTCCACCAAGGATCTATGGCTAAAGCTAGAGGAGACATATCAAAGCAAGGAAGAGAAAGAAGAAATTGAAGACCACTCCATCAAGATCATCAAAGGTAAAGAATCATCAAAAACTCTTGAATGCAT
>ML778014.1:1245907-1275950 GCA_009831015.1 Picea engelmannii | reverse complement strand
GTCCTAGCCCTCCGAGCCCAAAACCCCTCAGCCCCGGTGCACTGTAAATCCCACTGTCAACTAACTCTGTCCCAATGCTTCAAAAAATCCCTCTCCCCGTCGAATGCATGAGTGAATATCCCCTCTCCATAACCCTTCTCCTTTCCTTATGCCTCCTTCACCGCCCTCCTTATCCATTGATTAATGCCTTATCTGTTCATTTATTTCTTATTAATGGTCTTATCCTTTATTAAATGTTTCCCTTTACGTATGAGTTACGTTATCCCTCATGGGATACGTAACCCCATTTAACCTTATATTTTATTTTCCACCACTTGTTTAATACATAATTAATCAATTACTTAATTAATAATCAATTAATCACTAACCATTAGTTTAATACTTAATCATTTAATGTCTCATTTAATAATTAATCATTCATTAACCCTTAATTAAGGATTTAATCATACTTCAGCTAATCATAAGCAAAATAATTAATTAATAACATATAATTAATTAAGGTTATATAATAATTAATTATAATTTAGCTAATGTTTAGGATTATTTATGAAATTATTCATATTAATAAGTAAAGGGTCATTAGAGTATGTGGGAACAAAAGAACAAGTGGCAGACATCTTTACAAAACCACTTCCATGGGAAGCCTTTGAATATCTTCACCAAAGACTTGGAGTTATTTCTACTCCAAAATGAATGCTTATCTTATATGTCTTAGATGTACACGAGGAATCACTAAAAGAGGATAGTTCAGTTAGGGGGAGCAACCCCGGATGAAAAGATACCTTTGCCATTGATGACAAAGGGGGAGAGATTTATCAGATGCAGAGGACAGAGGCATGGTTCTAGGGGGAGAAGATTTATCAGATGCAAAGGAGAGAGGCAGATTTATGAGATGTAGAGGATAGAGGCATGGTTCCAGGGGGAGTATGAGTAATATGATTTCAGTATTGCATCAGAGTGTTGCCATCAATGCGAAAGGGGGATATTGTTGATTAAGGTTGGTTGTCATTGATGTCAATCCTTGAAGAAAGCCTCATAGCACAAAGGTTTGGGTAATGGACCCAAGATTGTTTGATGTAAATATGACTCATTATTGTTTTGTCATGGATGATAAGAAGTAAATATGGATGAACTCCAAAGTGGTCCCCTTATGGTGAAATCCCTCATGGGAAGATGCTTTGCAGAGTAAGAGAACCCATGCTTAATTGTGGAATAATGAGATGAAGGACATTGAATTTGTCAGGGATACTATTCTAGATGGATATTACATGTCATTCCATTTCTGGTGGTATGTGGAATGTCACATAAATCCTCATGGTTTGAGAGTTATGGCATTACGAAGTTGGAGGACCTCATATGTCATCTAGAAGCCCCAAAAGGTCAAAGTAGTCAAAGTGGTTTAAGAGATTTTGAAAGGTAAATAATAAAGTGAAGTGGTGAGTGTATTATAATTCAAAGTGAATACAAAATAAATTATTTCAATAATAAATTTAATGGAGAAATTAGAAGTGGGCTAACCCTAAAATAAAGAAAGTGGGCCAAGTGACCTAGAAGATGTTTTTAAGGAAGCTACTTGGAGGTATAAATAAGAGGCAAGGCTCTCTTATTTTAATTAAACTTGAGAATATTGAATATCTATAGGCGTCTGAGGTAACCAAGGATATTTAATCCAAGTTTATGAGGGAAGGTGAAGAAAAGAAGGCCGAAGTGTAAGGAAGGATAAATTCTTTTGATGGTGCTTTCTAAGGTATGTTATTTACAAGTCGTCTCACCATTTTCTCTATAATTTTTTTTTCTATAATGATTCAAACTGTAAAATTTATATTCCATTGAGAAAACATACCCAAGTATCTGTGGTAACAAATTCAGCTTGTGGGTCATTGTATTTTGGGATTTACACTCCGTGGAAAATAGGGTTTGTGGCTCATTCTGAAACTAGTCAAAAAAAAGTGTTTCGGGTAAAAATGTCATAACTTGTTCATAACAGATCCAAATTTAGTGAGACCAAATGTGTTGGTTAGGGTATAGTCTGTAGTATTCTGTTTAATATTTTCAGATCAATTCAATGAATATTTCATGTGGTTCACGCTCTACAAGGTCACTCTCTAGAGTAAGACATAATTCAACAAGGTATGCCATTTTTTCTATAACTCTTTTTCTGAGAGGTTCCAAGTAGTGAAACATGGAGGAATTGCATAAAACACACTGAAGAACATTGTGTATTAGTTTCATATCTTTATACATTACAGGTTCAAAGTTATGATTACTTCAAGTTAGGGTTGTTGACTAATCCAAAACTAGGCATGTGAGACTAAAGAAAAGTTTAAAGAAAATGCTAGTCTCTTGTTGTTAAAGTTAAGGAAGGTTTGCAGTAATGTGATCATATACACTAGGTCTATTATAGAGCTACAAATCAGATTTGTATGATGAAATTTATGAAATATTTTGTTTGAGGTACATGTTGAGTACATGGTTGAGACAAGTAGTTGATGAGTTGGCACATACATGAGGTGTATGGTTGATGATGTTGGTACATATTAATGAGTCATAGTTTATGAGTAGTTGACACATGATTGGTACATACTTGGTACATGGTTGGATGCACTTGTTTATGGAATAGGTTGATTACAGGTTGAGGTATAGGTTGATGCATGGTTCAAATTTATTGGTACAGGTTTATAGCGGTATATCTCATAGTGATAGTGTGACAGTGGTTCCATAATTCTACTTCTATTTCAGGGTGGCAGGATGGGGCAAGGACAGGTGGTTGTAGCCACCTTCCAGTTGTATCCGGAGAACATAGGGGGTTGTAGCCTCCTTTTGGTTGTAGCCAGAGAATTGGGGATTTGGAGCTTCCCTCAGGTTGTAGCCTGAGAAAATAGGGGCTTGGAGCCTCCTTCCTATTGTAGCTGGAAAACAAAGGAAGTTGGTGCTTCCAATGAATGTAATTCTTCAAGACATATAAGAAAAAACATTCCATGGTTTTTCTCCTGATTTGGGTTTCCATGTAAAACACTGGTGTACTGTGTATGTGTGTGATTGTTTATTTCTTACTGCTCATTATTGGATAACAATTCTACATTGATATAAAATTTGAAGAAAAAGGATTAAAATTATGCTATTACTGATTCACCCCCCCTCTCAGTAATCCAACAAGGGGAAGAATTAATAATAATAATAATAAAGGGTATTTTATTAAATAATAACTAGTAGGTGGGACCCCTTATGACTCCCTTTAATTTCTTAACAAAAATAAACATAATAGACAATCAGTCAAACACATCCCTCCTTGTGGCTCCCATAATCATTTGCACAATTTTAAATTTAAATAGCAATGATATTTCAAATTATATAAAAACATGTAAATATCCACAATATCCAAAAATAATTTGTTGTCCAAAAACTTTCAGCAGTCCATTGTCCTCAATAAATCAATAATAAAACATAATAAAAAACCGTATTTTCCACTTTGAGAGGAAATTTTTCCCTTGTTTCTTCTATCCCCTTTTCACTCCCCTGAATTAGCCTTAGGTTGTGTAGAACCTTGAGGCTTGATCTCGCTGATGACATGGGAACAATCATCTCTCAAGTGCATATGGGATGATATTGACTTGGATGAGTCACTTGAAGGAGAGGAGGGGACAACAACCTCTTTTCCTTTTTCATGCATATGATGGGCTTCAGTTTTGAGTATTTTTCTTGCGTGGGAGGAATGTACAGGTGAGTGTGTAGGGGAAATATGAACATTTGGTTTAAAAGGTGGAGGAGGAGGAGGTAAAGACAAATTTGGCCAACCACGATGGTGGGAGATTGTTGGGTGAACAATCTCCTTCCATCCCTCATTCTCAGAAGCTTCAGGTTGCGAAGAAACATGAGGGGACACAAGGATACCAGTGACATGCTGGGGATGGAAGAGAGGCCTCTTTGACCTAGGTTGGACTATCCCTTGTCCAATCCAATTGAAAAATATAGCTTGAAAGAGTTGGTTTAACTCTTGAGGATTGACATCAAAATGTATTGAAAATTTGGGCATTCTAGGCCCTCTATTCCAGTTTCCTCTTCCTCTATTATTTCGACCATGACTTTCTATGATGAAGAAGTTCATCTTGTATGAAGAAATTATTAGCAACTATCTTCTTAAATATACCATACATGACATTTGCTTAATATGAAAGAAAGTTTGGCTCGACAATCACATCAGACCCATGTAATCCAATCGATAATATTTATTTAATAATTGTCAAATGAGAAGGGGGTCAAATAGGGTTTAGGGATATCTGAGGGGATTGTATTAAGAAAAAAAGTGATATCATGACCGGGAGTAAGAACATGATTACTGCTAGAAAACTCATTAAACAAATGACTGTGCAACAATACCAAACATATCAACTGTCATCTATCTCTGTGTTATTTTTTATTGTTGTCATACAGAGTTTCAATTTAATTTTAGTGAACAGGGTGTGCAAAATGAATTTGATATTGTGAGGGGATTTGTAATTATCGAAAAAGTGAGAAAATGAAAGGGAATTAGATGGATACTGTTCATGAAATAAATTAAATCAATGAAATATCATAACTCTGTTTAAATTTTAATCCAAAAATCATCAGACCAAAACATTCATTGTTCCCCAATTGCATACAAACTGCTTGTTGTCTCAATAACAATTTAATTTCCCAGAAATATTCAATTAATAACAGTCTATGTATTATAACTTATGAAACATTTCCAATTCAATAGTACTGTATATACTAACGCTGATCTCTTTCCTTTTTTAAAACAAAAAAACATGCACAACAATTTATGTTATCTATGCCCAACATTCATATTTGGTAATGAAACAAAAATACACCATGAAAACCAATCAACAGTCACCATCCTCTAATCAACAATTAGGCTTGATTTAATATACAAAGGTTCCTTTTAATTCATGCATAGACTTAAGAGCATGCACAAGGAACCAATAATATCACGAATTGACAAAGACAAACAACCCTAAAACATAACCCCGAGCTTGATCTCTGTGTGCATCAATATATATAGACTTCTTTTTAAAACAAATGATGGTCTTCATGATGATTCCAATAGAACCATATCATGTATGAAACACACATAACTAAATTGACACACATGAGTCTCTTAGAATTTTGACAGAACCATGATCGTGATTGGTGAAACAATCAATCGTAGGTGTCTTATTCATTTAAAATGAAATCAATATCATGATGAGGTTAAGCACAGTAATCGAGACCATAAACGAATAGAAGGACAACCCTCGAATGTATGAACCACATATTTTCTTTCTTCTTTTTGCAAAGTAATTCATCACAGAGAGGACACACAGAGATTCGACCAAGAGGGGGGGAGCTTGTGCCTTTAAACTTACATAATCATTAAACTGATAACCCAACACTTTGAAAAACACCAAAAGGTGCCTGAGGAGGGTAGAGGAAAGTCAGAGTTCAAGGCGAGCTCTTTCTTTTAAAAATTAAATGCAGAGAGGCAACAAAAAMTTGTTTGTCTTTTAAAAATTACAGAGAGATGACGATCTTCCATATACTCATATCCATTTTACCATCGATTAAAAACCACATGCCACAATGCAATCTTGAAAAAGAAAAAGCAGTGAGACATGCTCCTTTTTWAAAAAAAAAACACAGTCCTTGACTTATAACTCCAACCTCTTGATAGAATCATAAATGAATTCCTAAAAGTAGAACAAAGCAATTTGAGCTAACCAATCCAAACACACACATATGTCACTAACACTTTTTGCATAGAGGTTTAATTTAAACAGTGATGGATACTCAAAACTACAGAGGGATAATGCCTCTTTCCACACCTAGGAGGTCGAACAACTTTAGAAAACAAATGATAGAGAGGCCACATAACAATCATCAATATAATAGGGATGAGAGGAGTGGTGTGTGCAAATTATTTTCAACCCTTATTCATTCAACAAATACACAGGCCTATATTAACATTTGGGGCCAACCAAGAATTGAATTTTAGAAATATTTCAATGAAAAGACAGTAAGGAAAGGGCCATCAGAAACAACTCGGGGTTTAGGCAAAAGAAACACACCAACTGTCAACAGTTGCTCTACAACTGGATAAATATCATGACAACGACTGAGAGGGAAATGAGTTGATAGCCACTGAAATACAACCTGGTGGTTAAAAACTGTTTAACCATAAACCATAGAGCTCATTGCACCATTGTCACCTTTATTTCACAGAGGACCATCATAAGTAATCAAGCTGACCAATAAATAACCAATGCACACCCATTACTTTGCTTGCAAATGCCAATATTTCATAGTAATGACATAGAACCCATAACCAATATTTCCACACAGTAAAAAATTCAAGAAAAATGCAGAATCCAAGCATTCCTGAGCCACCATTTGATTCATAAAAAAAAGAGTCCATCATGGATGGAAAGCTAAGAGCCATACCTATGAGTAAATTGCTTCAATGACGAACTAGTCAAGTCTTCCCCTGCCAATCCTGGAAACACAGAGCTTCCACAACCAACAGAGAAACACTGCAAAAATGATAGGGTGACAGGCTCAATGGAGGTTTCGAGTGATGTGCAGTAAATGCACGTCGCTTCCTCACCCGACCCTATTCAATTCCATGTACGAGCCAACCCACTAATGTAACATTCACCACTAACATCAAACCATAACCAATGCCAAAATTCAATGCAATATCCATCGTAAGATCTAATACCATATATATTGTATAGTGTGCCACCCAAGATATATCACATATATACATTAACCTCTTTCCATAACTCCATACGATAATCATATATCAACGTTACCATGTGTGCCTCCATTTGACTTTTAATAAAAATTGCATAGTCCTTTAACCAAACCATAGTATAATAGATAGGTCCAACACTTGTATCCATTTATTCATTCTTTTGAAGTTTATATGTAGTCTTTTACCATGGTCTTATAACTTTTCCATAGTTTTTTATTTTTGTTTCGAGCCAGCTCCATCTAATAATCCTTTGCATAATCATATATGGATAAGTAATAGATATATGAATTAGTAATCAAGGTTATAACATAACATAACATATCACCTGTAAACAACATGATCCTTGTAACCATAGAACTGCATTGTACCACAAGTAAATATCAACAAAATTTATCCACAATGCATCAACCACCCATTTATAACATCAAATGGAACCAAGAATGCATCATCAATTGCATAGGACTGTGTAGGCAACATCATAACAACAACAATATATAAGTGTGTCTATTTTTGTGCCTCTAGTCTACAAGGGGGTCCCACCTACTAGTATTATATTATTATCATAATTAAATAATAGCACTTTAGCAATCCTTTGCAGGAGGAATTCATCATTGCGATTTTAATTGTCAACAAACTGGCATGTCCACAGGGAAATCTGTTTCCAACAAATCAAGAAATCAAAATATCTAGTTTTGCAGACCATGTAACATCAGATCAAGAAGATATATATCATAATGATTATGCAACATGGGGAAGTGAGTGTATTTAAGGGGAAAATGACCAGGAATTTGGGAATAACTCATGGAAAATGTTAAGTATGGGGGGGTTTATCCCTGTAATCATAATCATTCGATTAATCATAATAAAGAGTTCTCTATTTTAAGGAGAAATTTTTTTCTGATATTATCTTTCGAATCTTGAAATGGATGGAAGAAAAGGAAAGCAGAAGAGGGATAAAACTAACTATCTTATAAAACAACAGTTGAAGCAGATAACAATTTGAATGATGCTTTCAAGGGGAACATCATGACAGGTGTGTAACTTGATTGTTATTGATTAACAATACTTTGCAGAATAACGTCGTTTTGGAAAAAATGATCCAACATTTTATTTTGACACAGAATGAAGTCAAATAAAGAAAATAGCAAGAAAATGACATAGAAAAAATGAAACAACAGATTTGAAATAACAATAGAAATGCAAATAGCAGAGATATACAATCGAAGAAAATAAAACAAAATATAATACGTAAAACATTCCATACAGCGTTAAAAATTTCAAGTTGGTTCCACGTAGTGTTTTAAGTGGGAACCGTTAGTGCTATAGGAAAACAATCACTCTTGTAAGTCCTTTAGGATGTAAGAATTTGCACCTAGGAAAAAAACAATCTTAAAAGGACTCAACCATAACTTTTGGAACTTTGAATGCCTTCCTCTATTGGCATGATCTGAATCCCACAACATTACCTTCTTATTGACTTTAAATTTTTTAGACTTGACACTTTAGTTGAAATATCTTTTAACAATATGATGTACTCTCTTTATATTATCCAAGGAAAACGTCCTTTGCTCCTCTAAATCCAAAAGTGCATTCATTCTTTGAGAAATATCAGAAGAATTTAATTCTTCAACCTGTAGCATTAACCTCAGAGAGGAAAGTTCCAGCTCAGTAGACATAATGGATTCTTGACCATAAACAAGATGGAAAGGAGTGCAACCAATGCTCACCTTGGTGGTAGTGCGATATGCCTAAAGGGCGTAAGTGAGGAGAGTGTGCCATTGACGAGGCTTATCTTCAATGAGCCTTTTAATAATTCTAACCAAATTCTTGTTGGTAGACTCGTCCCGTGCATTACCTTAGGGACAATAAGTTGATGAGGTAAAATGTTTAACCCCTAATTTAGCTACAAATTGGGTCAGCTTAGTAGAAAGACGTTCTTTCCCAGCGCACTTCTGACACTTGTCACAAGATCTCAAAAAATTATAAGAATCACGAAAGATTGAAGGCCAATAATATCCTTTCCTAATAATCTTAAAAGAAATGGTTTTTGTTGGATTACTAAGAGAGGGGGTGAATCAGTAATAGCATAATTATAATAAATTTTCTTCAAATAATCCAAGTGTTATATCAATGTAGAATTATTATCCAATAATGAGCAATAAGAAATGAATAATCACACACATACACAGTACACCAATGTTTTACGTGGAAACCCAAATAAGGAGAAAACCAAGGAATGGTTTTTGTTATATGTATTGAAGAATTAGATTCATTGGAAGCACCAAATTCCTTTGTTTTCCAGCTGCAACTAGAAGGAGGCTCCAACCCCCTAGTTCCTTAGGCTACAACCTGAGGGAAGCTCCAACTCCCCAATTCTTTGGCTACAACCAGAAGGAGGCTAGAACCCCCTATGTTCTCCGTCTACAACCACCTATCCTTGACTCATCCAACCACCCTGAAATATAAATTCTAAATGTAGACAATCTGTCACTGTCACTGAATCAACCACTTCCATTGTCAACCTGTCATTGTCACTGAATCAACCACTACCACTATCAACATTTCACTGTCAACCTGTACCAATAACATGTAACAACCTGTACCAATCAACTTGCACCAAGCAACCTGTACCAATAACTTGAACCAACATGTACCATGCATCAACCATACACCTCATGTATGTGTCAACTCATCAACTACTTGTCTCAACCATGTACCCAACTTGTTCCTCAACCAATAGCCCTCATCAATTTAATCATCCAAATATGATTTATAACTCTATAATAGACCTAGTGTATATGATCACATACCTGCAAACCTTTCTTAACTTTAAACAACAAGAGACTAGCATTTACATTAAACCTTTCTTTAGTCTCACATGACTAGTTTTGGATTAGTCAACAACCCTAACTTGAAATAATCATAAATTTGTACCTGTAATAAATAAACATATCAAACTGATACACAATGTTATTCAGTTTGTTTTGTACAATTCCTCCTGGTTTCACTACTTGGAGCCTCTCAAAAAATTAGTTATAGAAATAATGGCATCCTTTTCTGAATTCTGGGTTATTCTAGAGAGAGACCTTGTAGAGTGTTCCCCACACAGAATATTTTTTGAATAGATCTGAAATTGTTACAAAGAATACTACATACTGTAATCTAACCAAAACATTTTGTATTACTAAATTTGGATATGTTATGAATAAGTTATGACGTTTGTACCCAAAACATCTGTTTTTGACTAGTTTCAGGACTAGCCACAAACCCTATTTTCCACAGAGTGTAAATCAAAAAATACAACGACCCACAAGATGATTTTTTTACCACAGATACTTGGATATTTTTCCTAAATGGCATAACAATTTCATGGTCTAAATAATTCTAGAAAAAAATTTATTGCAAAAATGGTGAGATGAACTGTAAATAACATACCTTACAAAACATCAACAAAAGAATTTATCCTTCCTTGAATTCCAGCCTTCTTTTCTTCACCTTCCCTTAGAAATTCAGCTTAGATATCCTTTGGTTACCTCAGAAACCTATAGGTATTCAATATTCTCAAGTGTGTCTAAAATGAGAGAGCCTTGCCTCTTATTTATACTCTCCAAGTAGCTTCCTTAAAAACATCTTCTAGGTCACTTTGCCCACTTTTCTTATTTTAGGGTTAACCCATTTCTAATTTCTCCATTAAATTTATTATTGAAATAATTTATTTTGTATTCACTTTGAATTATAGTGCACTCATCAATTCTCTTTATTATTTACCTTATAAAATATATTAAACCACTTTGACTACTTTGATCTTTTGGGGCTTCTAGATGACATAAGAGGGTCCTCCAACTTCATAAGGCCATAACTATCAAACCATGAGGAGTTATGTGACGTTCCACATACCACTAGAAATGGAATGACATGTACCATCCATATAGAATACAATTAACTAAAAATATATCAAAACTCATACCATTATCCATCAAACAAACTTGGGTCCATTACCAAAACCTGGGTTCTCCAACTTCTCATGGCCATAACTCTCTAACCATGAGGAGTTATGTGATGTTCCAAATACCACCAGAAATGGCATGAAAAGCAATATCCATATAAGATAGTTACAATGACAAACTCACTGAACTTCATCTTATTATTTCACAAATAAGCATGGGTTCTCTAACCATACTTCTAGGATAATTCAATCCACAAAGCGTCTTCCCGTGAGGGCTTTCACCAAAAGGGGACCACTATGGAGTTCATCCATTTCTACTTATTATCAACCATGACAAGACAATAATGAGTCATATTTACATCAAACAATCTTGGGTCCATTACCCAACCTTTGTGCTACGGGGCTTTCTTTAAGGGTTGACATCAATGACAACCAACCTTAATCAACAATATCCCCCTTTGACATTGATGGAAACACTCTAATGCAATACTAAAATCATATCACTCATTCTCCCCCTAGAACCATGCCTCTATACTTTGCATTTGATAAATTTGTTCCCCCTGGAACCATGCCTCTGTACTCTGCATTTGATTAATCTCTCCCCCTTTGTCATCAATGGCAAATGTATCTTTCCATTCAGGGTTTCTCCCCTAGACTGAATTGTCTTCTTATGGTGCTTCCTCTTGTACATCTAAGACATATAAGATAAGAATTCAAAATCATTCATTTTTTAGTAGAAATAACTCAAAGGCTTCCTATGGAAGTGGTTTTGTAAAGATGTCTACCACTTGTTATTTTGTGCCCACATACTCAATTCTAATGTTCTTTTCTACAACCTATTCCCGTAAAAAGTGATACTTGATTAGAATGTGCTTCGTCTTAGAGTGCATCACTGGATTATTTGAGATATTGATGGAGCTTGTATTATCACAATAGATTGGAATGGGCTCATCATACTCAGCCTGTATATCTGTCAGAGTTTGTTTCATCCAAAGAACCTGTGTACAACATGATGCTGCTGCAATGTACTCTACTTTGACTGTAGATAAGGATACTGATGATTGTTTCTTTCTTATCCATGATACTAAACACTCACCCAAGTAGAATTTTGTTCCATTGGTACTTCATCGGTCATCAATACAACTTACCCAATATGCATCTGTGTAGGCAATAAGTGATAGATCCTTTCCTTTTGGATACCATAATCCAAACTCTTATGTTCCTTTGAGATATCTGAAAATCCTCTTCACTGCTAATACATGTGATTCCTTTGGTGCTGCTTGAAATTGTGCCACCTGTCTAATTGCCTGCATTACATATGGTCTGGATGTTGTCACATATAGTAGGMTGATAATCATTGACCTGTATTTCCTCTGATCTGTAGACTTCGAATAATCATCTTTGCTCAACTTGCAACTGGTTTGCATGGGAGTGATAATTGATTTGCAATCTTCCATACCAAAACTTTTTAGCATTTATCTGATATACTTGGTTTGAGAAATAAATATTCCTTGGTTTGGTTGTTTTTAGATTTCTGTGGTGAGTATTTTCAAAGTTGTTTGCCGGATAATCCACAGTTGGTGTCATTTTTGTCGACCTTTCGAATCCGAATCGGGATTCATCATCAGGACTAATCGTCAATTGATAGCATGCTGATCTCGGTTAATTAATAGTTATTGTGTAGGATGTATTAAATATTTAAACCTAGGTCGGCTGTGTAAAAACCTACAGGAATTAATTGATTTTTTATTCATTTTTAAATTGAATAGTGATATAATAATAATTAATAACTTATTAGTGAGTTTGTAAAGTTATTTAGTTATATATAAGTAAAATAAGTTTAAAGTGCTTTTAATTAAGTGATTAAATATTTGATTAATTGAATTAAGTTTTTAAACTTAAATAATAATATAAAAATAAACTATTACTAAGTTTGTAAAGATTTTAAGTGAAAATTAAGTAAGTGATTAAACATTCAATTAATTSAATTAATTGAATGTTTAATCACTTACTTAATTTTCACTTAAAATCTTTACAAACTTAGTAATAGTTTATTTTTATATTATTATTTAAGTTTAAAAACTTAATTCAATTAATCAAATATTTAATCACTTAATTAAAAGCACTTTAAACTTATTTTACTTATATATAACTAAATAACTTTACAAACTCACTAATAAGTTATTAATTATTATTATATCACTATTCAATTTAAAAATGAATAAAAAATCAATTAATTCCTGTAGGTTTTTACACAACCGACCTAGGTTTAAATATTTAATACATCCTACACAATAACTATTAATTAACCGAGATCAACATGCTATCAATTGACGATTAGTCCTGATGATGAATCCTGATTCGGATTCGAAACGTTGACAAAAATGACACCAACTGTGGATTATCCAGCAAACAACTTTGAAAATTCCTTGGTTTCTTTGGCGTATCTGAAGTCCCAGAAATAATGATAGTTCTCCAAGTAACGACATTTCAAATTCATTCTGCATATCTTTTGCAAATTTCTGGCTTAACCTATCATCATTACTACCAAACATAATATCATCAACATAAACTTCAATTAATAAAATATTACCTTGACTTAACTTGATGTAGAGGTTGTTGTTTTCACTTCCTTTTGTGAACCCTTCCTTCTGCAGATACTTATCCAGTCTAGAGTACCATGCTCTAGGAGCTTGTTTTAGACCATACAATACCTTCTTTAATTTACACATAATCTGCATTTTATGACAATTGAAATCCTTCTGGTTGTTCAATGTAGACTTCTTCTTCAAGTTCCCCATTCAGAAAAGCTTATTTTACGTCCATTTGATACATTTTAATATTTTTGGAGCATGCATAAGCTAAAAGAAAATAGATTGCTTCAATTCTGGCAACTGGGGCATATCCTTTACATACCAATCTAGCTTTTTTCATTGTAACATGTCCATCTTCATTCAATTTATTCTTGAAGACCCACTTTGTGTCGATCACATTCTTATTCTTTGGTCTTGGAACCAGTTTCCAAGTGTTATCTTTCTCTATTTGATCCAATTCTTCATCCATGGACTTATTCCAAGATTCATCCTTGTTGGCTTCTTCAAAACATTTTGGTTCAATTGTAGATAAGAGGGCTAGGTGTGTTTGTTCTGGTGAATGCATTCTTCTTCTAGTCTCAACTCCTACATATTTGTTTCTGATAAACTGATCTGAAGGATGATTCATCTGTACTCGTTTAGTCTTTGGAGACACTTGTTGAACTTTCTCTTATTCTTTTGTCAGATTCTCTTTATCTTCCTCTTCTACTTCTTTTTCATCTTCTTCTTATTCTTCTAAGGGTTGTTTCATTGATTCATTTTCTTCCTTTGATTCTGGTCTGTCTGTTTCATCAATTGTTACGTTGATGCTTTCCACAACTTTGTTCAATCTTAGATTGTAACACTTGTATTCTTTCTTTGTACTTGAGTAACCAAAAATTACTCCTTTGTCCACATGAGAGTCAAACTTTCCCATTCCTCCATCTTCTCTTTTGATATAGCAGTTGCTTCCAAAAACTCTGAAGTGCTTTACATCTGCTGGTCTTCCTTTCCATAGTTCGTAAGGAGTTTTTTTAGTGTTGTTTTTTAGCATTACTCTGTTTTGAATGTGAACTGTTGTATGCACTGCCTGTGTCCAAAAAATATCTGTCAATTTCGAATCCATTAACATTGTTCGAGCCATTTCCTATATTGTCATGTTCTTTATTTCAACAACTCCACTATGTTGAGGTGTCCTAGCAACGAAGAATTTCCTTTTTATTCCATGATTGTTGTAGTAGTCCATAAATTCCTTTGAAGTGAACTCTCCTCCATTATAAGATCTCAAGCATTTGTTTTTTGAATCCATTTCATTTTCAACCATTTCCTTGTAGATCTTTAAGTTTTCAAAAGCTTATGACTTATTCTTGAGAAAGCAAACTGCAGTCATTATTGTATAATAATCAACTAATAACATGAAGTATTTCTCACCTTTTAAGCCCTTTGTTTTAGTTGGTCCAACTAGATCTGTATGCACAATTGCTAGTGGTCTTATCGTTGAATATTCCTTTGATTTAAACTTGGTCTTTGTTTGCTTTCCTTGTTGACAATGTTTGCATAAAGTTATGGTTGGTTTTGTGATTTGGGGAATTTCTCTGACTGCTTCTCTTTTGTTGATTTTGAAAAGGTTATCAAAATGTATATGCCCCATTATTCTGTTCCATATCCAACTTTTATCTTCCTTTCCTAGACAACACTTTTCATTTCAAATTTCACTTAACACATATATGTTGCTTGAAGTTCTTGCAGTTSTAGCAACCAATTTCCCTGAACCTTCTTTTCTTATCTCACACTTTTGTGAATCGAAAGTAACTTTATGAACTTGGTCACACATTTGACTCACACTTAGAAGATTATGTTTCATATCTTCTACTAGTAGAACATTTTCTGCCTTTTCATTCTTGTTCCCAATTCAGACTATGCCTTTTCCAATGATTTTGGTTGAATCATCATTTCCGAAGGAGACTGATCCATATCTTTCCTTTCATAATGTAAGAAACTTGTCTCTATCATCTATCATGTGTTTTGAACAATATACCAACCACGTTTCTTCTTCTTAGTTGTTAGAGCAATTGTGCATTCTTCATTGCTATACTGATCTTGCTTTCTTATCCATGTCATTTTTCGAGGTTCATGTCTGTGACTGTTGTTATTCTTTTGAGGTTCTTTAGGAAGGGTTGTCATTCTGCAATCTTTGGCCACGCGTCCAAAATTGTTACATTTGTAACATTCCACTTCAGTGCTCAAAGATTCAAACATGCTGTAGCTTATTGTCTGTGTTTCACTAGGTCTTCTTGAATAACCCCTTTGTGTATGACTCTCAAAGTTGTTATTGTTCCTGTTGTTAGCTCTACAATTCACAGCTTTATGTCCAAAATTATTACATGCATAACATAAAATAAAAAATATAGTTTGATACCTGGGAGTTGAAGATCTTCTGAAAGGAGGTGCTATTATGAATCCTTCTTCTTCTTGAGGCCTGTCTGTCTGTTGTTGATTCTGAAATCTGAATCTTCTTGGTGGAGGAGTGTCCCTGTAATATTCCTTGTATATCTTCCTATCCCCTTTGATTGTTTTTGCATAAATTTTTGGATATGTTTCTTGCTTTGTTGTTTTGGAGCTTGATTCCTTTTGTGTCTGATTGTATTCAAGTCCAGACTTGTCAAGATGGTATTTTTGACTACTGATAATGTCATCCAAAACTTTTGAGCTATTCTGCATATTTTTATTTTGAATATCCTTTCTTAGTGGGACAATCTCCGCTTCCAAGTTTCCAATGATCCTATCCTTTTATTCTAGCTTTTCTTTGAGTGCTTCATCAATTCTTTTATCCTCTTCTATTTGAACCTTCAATTTTGTGATCATTTGTTCTAGTTCTCGAGTATCCTTTTTCTTGTCTAGTTCTGCTTGTAGTTTCTTGTTTTTCTTCTTTTCTCTTTTGATAAATTCTATGGCACACATTCATTCTTCTCGATAGTCAACTTCTGCTTCTTCAATTTATTCTTTGACTTCTTGATATTCTTCTTAGGCTTCTTCATATTCTTCTTCGGAGTCTTCTTTGTCAGAGTCTTTTACTACCATAAATAGAAATCTTCCTATCTCACTGTCACTGACTTCATCTTCATCTGATGATGAGATGTCTTCTTTGGTGCATAAGATTTTCTTGAAAACTTTATTTGTAGTTCTTTTGCCTTTATATGTGTGTTTGCCTTTTGAGTAACCTTCATCATTTCTCTTTTTCTTATGAGGACATTTGTTAGAAAAATGATGAATTCCATCACAATTAAAACAAATTAAAGGAAGCTTACCTCTATACCTACCGTCAGTTCCCTTATTCAGTCTTTTGACAAAGTTGACCACTTCTTCATCATCTTCTAAGATGTCACTACTGCTGCTATATTCTTCTTGTTCCTTTTTCATTTGCTTTGATCTTTTGGATGCTTTGAAGGCTTCTTCTTTTACATTTGGATTTTCCTATTCAGTTCTCATTTCATATGCTATGAATATTCCATGCAGTTCGTCCATGCTTACTGATTTTAGATCCAATATTTCTTTTAGTGATGATATCTCAGGGTTAAATCTCATAGGAGGAGATCTTAGTACCTTTTGAACAATTACAGATTCTTCGATTTCTTCTCCCAATCTTATGATTGCATTCACTGTTTCATCTACTCGTAAGAAGTAGGCTACAATATTCTCATCTTCCTTCATTTTTAATTGTTCGAACTAACCTCTGTAATTTTGAAGCTTTGTTTCTTTGACTTTTGTATCTCCTTCATAAATATTTCAAATCTTGTCCCAAATCTCTTTAGCGAATTTAAAATGTGAAACTTTGGTGAATACTTTATCACCGAGACCATTCAAAAGTGCATTTTTGGCTTTGGAATTATTCTCACCAAGTTTCACTGCTTTGTCATTTGTTGGTGGAACTGTTGGTGCTGTGTATCCATCTACAATTGATAGCCAAACTTGAAATCCCTGTGCCTGTATATATGTATTCATCCTTATGCTCCAAAAAGCATACTTCTGTCCATAAAAATATGGCATTCCATTTTTATACAAGTTGGTACTCTCCATGATCTATCTTTCAATGGATAAACTGATTTTTGAAGGAACCTTCTATGATACCAATTGTTGGATTACTGAGAGGGGGGTGAATCAGTAATAGCGTAATTATAATCCTTTTTCTTCAAATAATCCAAGTGTTATATCAATGTAAAATTATTATCCAATAATGAGCAATAAGAAATGAACAATCAAACACATATATAGTACACCCATGTTTTTACGTGGAAACCCAAATTGGGAGAAAACCACATAATTTTTTTTCTTATGTCTTGAAGAATTACATTCATTGGAATCACCAACTTCCTTTGTTTTCCAGCTGCAACTGGAAGGAGGCTCCAACCCCCTAGTTTCTCATGCTACAACCTGAGGGAAGCTCTAAATCCCCAATTCTATGGCTACAACTAGAAGGAGGCTACAACCCCCTATGTTCTCCGGATACAAATGGAAGGTGGATACAACCACCTGTCCTTGCCCCGTCCAACCGCCCTAAAATATAAATTCCAAATGTAGACATCCTGCCACTGTCACTGAATCAACCACTGCCACTATCAACTTGTCATTGTCAACCTGTACAAGTAACTTGTAACAACCTGTACCAATAACCTGAACCAACATGTACCATGCATCAACCATACACCTCATGTATGTGTCAACTCATCAACTACTTGTCTCAACCATGTACCCAACTTGTACCTCAACCAAAATCCCTCATCAATTTCATCATCCAAATATGATTTATAACTCTATAATAGACCTGGTGTATATGATCACATACCTNCAAACCTTCCTTAACTTTAAACAACAAGAGACTAGCATTTACATCAAACTTTTCTTTAGTCTCACATGACTAGTTTTGGATTAGTCAACAACCCTAACTTGAAATAATCATAACTTTGTAGCTGTAATGAATAAAGATATGAAACCGATAAAAAATGTTCTTCAATTTTTTTTGTGCAATTCCTCCAGGTTTCACTACTTGGAACCTCTCAGAAAAGTAGTTAGAGAAAAAATGGCATCCCTTGTTGAATTCTGGCTTATTCTAGAGAGCGACCTTGTAGAGCGTGCCTTGCACAGAATATTTGTTGAATAGATATGAAACTTTTAAAAATAATACTAAATACTTTACGCTAACCAACACATTTGGTCTTACTGAATTTGGATTTGTTATGAAGCATTTATGACGTTTTTACCTGAAACACCTGGTTTTGACTAGTTTCAGGACTAGCCACAAAGCCTATTTTCCACGGAGTGTAACTCCAAAAATACAACGACCCATAAGATGAAATTTTTACAAAATATACTTGGATATGATTCCTCATTGGAATATAAATTTCACGGTTTGAATCATTCTAGAAAAAAAGTTATTGCGAAAATGGTGAGATGACCTGTAAATAACATACATTAGAAAGCATTATCAAAATAATTTATTCTTCCTTGAATTCCGGCCTTCTTTTCTTCAACTTCCCTAAAAAATTTGGATTAGATATACTTTGGTTACCTAATACACCTATATGTATTCAATATGCTCAAGTGTGTCTAAAATGAGAGAGCCTTGCCTCTTATTTATACTCTCCAAGTAGCTTCCTTAAAAACATCTTCTAGGTAACTTTGCCCACTTTCCTTATTTTAGGGTTAACCCACTTCTAATTTCTCCATTAAATTTATTATTTAAATAATTTATTTTGTATTCACTTTGAATTATAGTACACTCATCAATTCACTTTATTATTTACCTTCTAAAATATCTTAAACCACTTTGACTACTTTGACCTTTTGGGGCTTCTAGATGACATAAGAGGGTCCTCCAACTTCGTAAGGCCATAACTCTCAAACCATGAGGAGTTATGTGACGTTCCACATACCACTAGAAATGGAATGACATGTACCATCCATATAAAATATTATTACATGAAAATTTATCAAAACTTATACCATTATCCATCAAACAAACTTGGGTCCATTACCCAAACCTGGGTTCTCCAACTTCTCATGGCCATAACTCTCTATCCATGAGGAGTTATGCGATGTTCCACATACCACCAGAAATGGCATGACAAGAAATATCCATATAGGATATTTGTAATGACAAATTCACTGACCTTCATCTCATTATTCCACAAATAATCATGGGTTCTCTAACCATACTTCTAGGATAACTCAATCCACAAAGCGTCTTCCCGTGAGGGATTTCACCATAAGGGGACCACACTGGAGTTCATCCATTTATACTTATTATCAACCATTTCAAGACAATAATGAGTCATATTTACATCAAACAATATTGGGTCCATTACCTAACCTTTGTGCTATGGGGCTTTCTTCAAGGGTTGACATAAATGAAAACCAACCTTAATCAACAATTTTAGTAGAAAAGTGACCTCCTACATGAATAATAGAATTCGGTGAACCATGAGTCTCTTACAACTATTTATGTGCTTCCTCATTGTTCACACAACTAAGTAACATACCATCGGCAAATCTTCTAAACAATAAGTCTCCTATAATGACATATCTAGCAGATTCGAGGCATAGCCTTCTTCTTTGATGAGTGTCTAAGTTATCTGGACATATTTGATTTTGCAAGTAATATACCATATCTTTATACCAAGGATGTTCAGACATGAGAAGGATTTTATTGTCAATGTAAAACAATGTTGATAGAGAGATATCTTGTTTATCAATTTCTTCACTCATTTTAGCATGTTGAGCTAAGTGAAGGGCTAAGTCACGTCCATTGTTAGTTTTAGAAGTCATGAAGGTTAGATCATGCTCCCGAATCTTGGAAAGCCAATGTGAAATATTTCCTGAAAGATAATTCTGTGAGAGTAGAAACTTGACAATAGGTAAAGGGACTTTTACCAACGTATGCTTACCTAAGATGAAGTGTCGAAATTTTTTAAAAACTTTAACAAGAGAGAAAGCATTCTTTTTAATAAAAGAATATTTAAACTCATCATCTGAAAAGCTTTGAATCATGTAAGCCATTGGTTTTTCATAACCTTGTTCATCACATTGCAGAAGGATAAAAGAAACTGCTTCCTCTGTGGAATTGGTATATATCATAAACTCTTTCTCAAAATCCAACTTCGCCAAAACCAGTGAAGAACTGATTTCTTTCTTGATCCCTACGAAAGAATTTTTGACATCATATGTCTAGGAAAAGGAATGATCTTGCTTAAGAATATTGTGAGTTGGCTTGACCATTACAGAAAAATCAGGAACAAACCTATAGATGAAGTTAATAACACCCATAAAGGCTTGAACCTCCTTCTTGGAAGTAGGAACAAGAAGATTTAGGATAGCAACAATCCTTTCAGGATCAATGCTTATTTCTGAATCCGAGACAATGTGGCCAAGGATATTTCCCTTGGTAACACTGAAAATAGACTTAGAAGGATTTAAAGAAATGCCAAATTTCTTGCATCGCCTGAGAATATTTCTAATATGACCGAAATGATCTGATTAGTTTTTAGAATACATAGTTAAGTCATCAAGATAAATTTGAAAATTTTTACCAATCAGATTTTCACACCTGCATTAGATGATCTCTTTGAAAAGTGGCACCTGCATTAGATAATCCAAAAGGCATACGTTCATAAGTGAAAGTTCCCCGATGAGTTATAAAAGTGGTTTTAAATTTATTTTTCCTTTTCACCTTGATTTGATTGAACCAGAAAAACCGTCAAGTAAGGACATCATCTGTGACCCTACAACTTGCTGAAAAATCATTTCCATATTAGGGAGAGGAAAATAGTTTTTAACACTGGCCCTATTCAATGCGTGAAAATCAACGCATAATATGATTTGAACTGTTTCTTTCCGAATGGGAACCAAATTATAAACCCACTCAGAATACTTAACAGGGAAAATTATCCCAACCTTCAAGAGTTTTTCCAACTCCTTCCGAATAGTTTCTTCCAGTGCAGGGTTAATGG
The DNA here is from genome assembly GCA_009831015.1 of Picea engelmannii. Lineage (NCBI taxonomy): Eukaryota > Viridiplantae > Streptophyta > Pinopsida > Pinales > Pinaceae > Picea > Picea engelmannii. Next base: position 1,254,659 of record ML778014.1, on the reverse strand, counting down.
GTCTTTGTTTTTTCCTAACTAGTTTTATGCCTTCCTTGATGGGAATGGCATGTTGTATAATATTAGTATCAAAACCATGAATATCCTCATAATACCAAGAAAAAACATTTTTAAACTCACCAAGCAACTTAGTGAACTTCAATTTTTCTTCATCAAAACATTGGGCACCTATTTTAACGTTCCTTGGAGACTCGGGTGTTCCAATGTTCAAGGAAATGGTTTCACCCACTTTCCTTTTCAACTCCTCTTCTTTATGTTTTTATTTGTTTCCTACATCACTCGATGAAAATGAACTTTCTAGAGGACTCAAGCCCTTAGGAAGTTTTTTTATCTTCCATGGATACAATTTTCTTAGGCTTATAAGGTTCATATTGGATGAAAGTACATATGCTCTCATCACTAGGGAAGACCTTCTATGACTCTACATTTTTAGAGATATACAGACAATACAAATATTTAAAGGTGTAATCAAGTCTTTGTGGCAGAAGTTGTCGAGTAGGAGAGGCTGCAAAAACAACTAACTTGTCATCCATTGAATTCAATTCCCTTTTAACATGAGTGATGTCGAAATATAGAAAGTTCACGATAAGTGCCAAAACATTTTGGGTGTAACATTTCATTAACTTGTTGCTAGGAGAATATATCTTACATACAAGGTTTACAACAAGTTTGGAATCCCCAAAAACTATAATGTGACCACAACCTATATTATAGGAATTTTCAATTCCTAGCAGTAACGCTTCAAACTTAGTGACATTGTTTGTGCAAAAAAAATCTAACCTATAGGAAAAGTTATGAATTTTACCCACATGATAGTACACTATAATACCAACTTCGTTTCCTTCATTGGAGCATGAACCATCAAAGTGCATATGCCACATCCCATCCTCTATGTCGATTTGTTCCAAGGGAGTGTTTTCCTCATCAACAAAGATGGAGTACATTCCTAGTTCATCCTTGATATAATTCACATTACTCTGTGGGATGCTTTCTATGTAAGGTGAAATTCTCCCCTCCCTTAAGACTATGATTTTTTTACCATTCCGAGGAATGGATAAGTGTGTCCCATCGAGTGAGAGGTATCCACCCATCAAATCTTTCTAATCTCTTCCTAATATGATCGAGTAATTACTAACAGACATATCAATTACCTGAATATTAAGGGTTGTCCTTATTTCAAGATTCCCACACAAAACCAAGGTTATGTCCTTGATTTCACCTATGGTCATTTGTTGTAAACTATTATAAGAGAGCATGCTTCTGGTGTTTTCATTTGTACATGACAAGACTAGATCTTCCATAATAATATTTGACATTATGATGCAGGAGCATTGTAGAAAGCCAAAGCACATGCCTAGTCAAAGGAACAACTGAACGCGTGGATGCAAAAAAGACATGTTTTTTTATTGAAACTATTTTGAATTTTGAAATTTGAAGCATTAATGTAATATCTAGGAGAAGCGTACTTACATTTATGTCTTGGAGATATGAACAGATCTGGAGAAATTATTCTGATCTGTCGGATGTAATAGGCATTTAAGTTTGTTAATGTAAAGTGGGTAGATATGAATGTTAGATTAGACAGTTTAGAAGCATGGGAGGGAAAACAAATATAGACACCCTCACCCTTGTATCATGGTAATAAGGAATATTATCATCATTCAGAATTCATAACTTGTAGAGATGTAGCAGAGAACTGTAGAGAAGAACCCATGTACAGGAGAACTTGAGTTAATATATAAATCTTTGACTCAATTTCATGGTGTTATGATGCTTACTGTTTGCATTAGTTAAATGGTATGTTTATAGTGGTTTTGTTTCTATGTTATGCATTTGTTTCAATGTTGTGTTGTGTGTATGATTTCATGTTCAATGTATGAAGTCTGAGAGAGAAGAAGAATGAGTTTCAATTATTTCTCTTCCTGAGAATTCCTGGAAGGAGTGTAGTGAACATCCGCAAGGTGTGCGTTGACAAGGGTCTGAGTTTTATCTCAGAAAGATCAGGAGAGATATCGATGTTCTCATACTAGCAGAAATGTAGGTGAAGAATAGAGCTGTGTAAGGTGTGCACAGGCTGGTTGAAATCTTTGGATTTATCAACTAAGGTGAAGGTTGGAGGACCACTGTTGTAAGAGTGCAAAGGGTTGAAGACTCAAATAACTAGAGGTTATTTGAATGTTGCCGCAAGGAGTGCGAGCAGGGTTCCTTTTGGGGGCTTGAGTTTGCAAGTGAAAACTCAGGAAGGATAACACCTTTGAAGTGCTCAATTGGAGATGGAGATCGAAATCGTCTCATAGAAGTTAATTTCAGGAGGGAGAACACCAAGTAATTTGGGCAGAAGTCATTGAGAAGTGAATCGGGTGGTCAAAATTCTTTGTGGAGAACTCGTGAAATCGCGAGGACCATAGGATCTAGAGGAGCTGTAAGGTGGTTAGGAGTTGGATGAATCTGCCACCCTGACATCAAGAGTCAACGTGAACTGTTGATCGTGGTTAGTTTGAGCTGACAGATCATTTCAGGGATTCAGGGTTCGTAAGTTTGGAGTGTAGGCCAAAGCCCTTGGTTACTCTAACTCCCAAATCACGAATGGAATTATCAAGTGTGAAATTGAATGACGAGAATACTTCATGGAGAAGTGCTAAAGACCCGAGAGCCATAGGATCTTGCAAAGAAGTAAAGGAGTTAAGGCGAGTACCTTTTCAATCACCCATAAGCTCAGGAGGAGTAGTGTCCATTGGATGAGAAGCAACATGAGCCATTGATTCCCCTTTGGAGTGGAATTTTGGCATTTTGGCATTACGGGGTTCGACATTTTAGCAATTCCAATGACAAGGAGTCGGGGCACTTTATGTTGAAAAACCTAAAGTCATGAAACGCGACGTGTCTTTGGAGTGGAATTTCAACATTTTGGCATTTCAAGGTTCGGGAAGTAGAGGAGGCAGTGATTTTGGAATCGAGAGTTTCAACCTCCAGGTACGCGAAATCCCAAAAGGTCGTCGATCTTGCCAAAAGGCAAAATTTTGAAGTTCGGGGAATTGTAAGGTGAGAGGAATGAATGTTGGCTATTCTCTCAAGTTCTGAAAGCTGAAACTAGTGGGTAACAGGTGGCATATGCTCAATGCGTTGGAGGAATCAACCGTCGTCGACATTTTGGGTTTTTGTGATTGTAAAGAGTTGTGGCATCGTGTCGGGAATCTCCAATTCCCAAAGCCGAAATATTTTGTGGCTTAAACAAGGGTTTCACATTTCAGCATTTTTCAAGAGCTGTGGAAATGCATCGGGACTCTCCAACTCCCAAAATCCGAAGTCCTTTGTGGTTTAAACAAAGGGTTTAATTAACCCTTGGCATGGTTTTAGTGAAGATCCTACGTGGATCTCGTCCTAAGGGCAGGGGGTCTACACCAGTTGTGGTATCAGAGCCTGATTTTGCCTATATATTTCAGGTAGAGGGAGCTAGAGGAAAAGGAGTAGTCTGATATGCACCAGTTGTGGTATCAGAGCCCAGAACAAGTTCTTTGATTTCTATAGCAAAGAGAAAAGAGGAAATTTTACAACCATGCCGCTGAGAAGAAGAGATAGGCCAATGCATGATCCAACAGTGGAAAGAGAAATGTGCGAGTTACATGCCAGGCTTGATGCTATGGAGACAACACAAAGGATCACAATTGATGCTGGGGATATCAACGAGGCTGAAAGTGAAAATGAAGATGGAAACGAAGGAGAAGTTGCAGTTGAAGATGCTACATATGAACACCTATTCAGGGCTGTTGCAAGGATAGGTGCTAGGGAAAAAATGGACATTCTAGTGTACGAAGGCAACTTGGATGTTGAAGAAATTCTAGACTGGATTAGAGATCTAGAAAAATACTTCGACTATGAGGATGTCGAGGAAGATAAGAAAGTCAAACATGTCATTACTAGACTTAAAGGGCATGTATCACTGTGGTGGGATGAACTGCAAGCTGACAGACGCTACAAGGGCAAGCAAAAAATCAAAAGTTGGGATAGAATGGTTGCAAAGATGAAAGCCAAATTTATACCCAGGGATTATCAAATCACTCTATTTCGGAGGATGAAGAACTTGAGACAGAAGCTGATGTCAGTGAAAGAATACACTGAAGAATTCTACATGATAAACATCAGAGTAGGTCATCGAGAAAAYGATGATGAAAAAGTTTCCAGGTACATGAATGGTCTGTGATATGATATTCAAGATGATATGATTATACTGACCATTCGAAATGTGGAAGATGCTTATCAGATAGCTCTGAAAGCTGAAGAGAAGCTGAGATGGAAGCAAGGTCAKAGAGGTTGAGGTAGAAGTCAAGCCAGAGGCAAAACAATTGCCCAAGATAGAACTTAGAAACCTAAAGAAGAGAGAAAGAAACATCAAACTCAACCTGAGAGAGGAGGAATCTCATAGGGAAGGCAATATGCTGATAGAAATACTTTTCCTCGAGCTATAGGAAGAGGAAGAGGCAGAGGAGGTGAAGTGAAATGATTTGTCTATGGAAAAATCAGACATAAATCCTATGAGTGTCCAGATAAGAAGAAAGATGGTGGTGAAACTCACATTTCTGAAGCTCAAGGATGAAATGTTGAGGCAGAAGACGCTGAGGGCAGAAGATCTTTGATGATGAGGAAAGTTCTCTTGAAGTCAGAGAAGGAGGCAGAGAACCTAGCCCAAAGAAACTGTTTGTTTTGAACTGCTTACAAAACTAAAGACAAGGTATGCAAGGTCATAGTGGACAGTGGTAGCACAAACAATCTCACATATACAAAGATGGTAGAAAAGCTAGAGCTAGAGACTGTTGCACATCCAAGTCCATACAGAGTTTCGTGGCTACAAAAAGAACATCAGGTAAATGTCACTAAACAATGTTTAGTTGAATTTAAAATAGGAGGATATAAAGATGAAATATTATGTGATGTCATTCCCATGGATGTTTGTCATCTATTACTGGGTACACCATGGAAAGATGACAGAAACGTAGTTCATGATGGGAGAAAGAAGACATACACCCTGGAAAAAAATGGTAGGACGCACATGTTGCTGCCGATTAAGGATAAAGAAGTGAAAACATAAATGAGAAACAATGTACTTCTCATGAGTGGGAAGGAACTTCTTAATGAGGTTAAGAAGAAGGAAGACACACAATTTTTTGTGGTCAGGAAGCCCAAAATTTTTTTGACCAGTAAAAGAATAGATGATTTACCAGAAGAAATCCAGGAGTTGCTGGGAGAGTTTGTTGATATAGTAGTGGACGAATTTCATTGTTCATTGCCACCTATCAAGAGTATAAGTCATCATATTGATCTTATACCTGGAGTCAGTTTTCCAAAAAAAGTAGCATATTGGTTGACGCCGCAGGAAAATGAAGAAGTTAAGAGACAGGTCCAGGACTTAATGGACAAAGGATTGATTCGAGAAAGCTTGAGTCCATGTGCTGTTCCGATAGTGCTCAGCCCAAAGAAAGATGGAGGCTAGAGAATGTGTACAGACTCAAGGGAAATCAATAAGATTACCATCAGATATAGATTTCCATTGCCAAGGATGGACGACTTGATGGATTGCTTGAGTGGAGCAAAGTTTTTTTCAAATATTGATTTGAAAAGTGGGTATCATCAAATTCGAATGATAGAAGGTGATGAATGTAAGACAACATTCAAGATGAATGAGGGGCTGTATGAATGGCTTGTCATGCCATTTGGCTTAATGAATGCACCCAATACTTTCATGAGGTTGATGAATGAAGTCCTGAAGGATTTCATAGGGAAATTTGTCATTGTATATCTTGACGATATATTGATTTTCAACAAGATAGAAGCAGAACACTTAAATCATCTAGTTGCAGTAATGAGGAGATTACAGCAGGAGAAATTGCTGATTAATATGAAGAAATCATCATTTATGAGGACATAACTCATTTATTTGGGTTTTGTTATCTCTGCAAATGAATTAAAAATGGATTCGAAAAAGATAAAGGCGATTAAGAATTGGCCATCGCCCAAGAGCATGTTTGAAGTTCGAAGCTTCCATGGTTTGGCTAGCTTCTATAGGAAGTTCATCTAAAACTTCAGTGGAATTAGTGCACCAATGATGGATATGGTGAAGAAAAGACATAAATCTTTTCACTGGATGGAGGAAGCGGAGAAGAGTTTCAATCTGTCGAAGAAGAAGATCACTGAGCAACCAATTTAGGTTTTTCTAGATTTCAGCAAGACATTCCAGGTCAGGTGTGACACGAGTGGATTTGCAATCGGAGTGGTCTTGAGCCAACACGACAGGCTGGTTGTGTATTTCAGTGAAAAACTGAATGAATAAAATATTAAGTACTCCACATATGACAAGGAATTCTATGTCATCATACAAGCATTGAAGAAATGGGGACACTATTTGGTTCCCAAGGATTTTTTTTTGTACAACGATAATCACGCTTTGCAATTCATGACTCAACAGGAGAAGTTGAACCAAAAACATGCTAAATGGGTGGAATACATGCACAATTTTACTTTTGTGATTAAGCATATTTTTGGAACTGCTAACAAAGTTGTTGGTGCTTTGAGTAGGAAATGTTTTCTTATGCAGGAATTCAGAGTCAAGACTTTGGGTTTTGATAACCTTAAAGAAATGTATAGGGATGATCTAGATTTTAAAGAGGCATATGAGGCATATGAGAATCCAATTCTCAGGGATAGAAGCCAATGGAATGAATACATGATCTAGGATGGATTATTGTTCAGGGGAAATAAACTATGTATTCCAAAATGCTCCATGAGGGATAATTTGCTGAAGGAAAAACACAGTGGAGGATTGGCTAGACATTTCGGTCATGACAAGACGTTCTCAAAGTTGAATGGCTCATATTTTTGGCCAAGGATGAGGACAGATGTTAAGAAATTCGTGGATAGATGCAGAATTTGCCAGCACATGAAAGGAAAAAGGCAGAACACAGGGTTGTACCAACCATTACCCATACCTGAAAGGCCATGGGACATAGTGAACATGGATTTTGTATTGGGACTGCCAAGGACATAGAGAGGATATGATTTAATCTTTGTGGTAGTTGACAGATTTTCAAAAATGGCACATTTCATACCATGCCAGAAAACTAGTGACGCAACTCATATTGTGAACTTGTTTTTCAAGGAAGTCATCAGACTTCACGGTTTTCCAAAGAGTATCGTGTCTGATCAAGATACCAAGTTCGTAGGGCATTTCTGGAGGACCTTATGGAAGAAGTTGGGGACAAATTTGTCTTTTAGCTCAGCATATCATCCTCAAATGGATGGACAGATAGAAGTCATGAACAAGATCTTGGGAGATTTGTTAAGAATATTAGTGACTGAACACCACAGTTAGTGGGATCACATTCTTCCATAGGCGGAATTCACTTACAATGATTCACTCAATAGAAGCATAGGCCAGAGTCCATTCCAGATTGTATATGGAATGTAGCCAAGGGGAGTTTTTGAATTGAAATATGTAGAACAAAATGAATTTAGGAGTGCTAGTGCAGAGGACTTTGCAGAAGGAATGAAGGAGCTTCATAGCCGAATTAAGGAGCGATTGCAGAATTCAAGTCAAGAATACAAGCGGAGAGCAGATCAACATAGGCAAGAACTTCAATTTGAAGTTTGTGATTTGATTCTTACGCATCTAAGGAAGGAAAGGTTCCCAAGGGGAATGTATAAGAAGCTGAAGATGAAAAAGATTGGAGTATACAAGGTCATAAGGAAATTTGGGGCAAACACATATGAGATTGAATTACTTGATGGGGTCAGAATCTCACTGATATTCAATGTTGCGGATTTTCACCCTTACAGAGCTGGAGAAGCAGGAACAGAGGATGAGCAAGAAGAAGTCCAATGGAAAAAACAAATGCCTGTAGTTGAAAAGCCACAAATGGAAGGCATAATTGATAAGAGGATTATCAGAAAGACCAGGAGAAAGGAGTATTTTGAATACTTGGTCAAGTGGAAGGGACATCCAGTCGAAGATGCCAGTTGGGAGGATGAAGCAACAATTCAAAAGTGTGGACAGACTGTGCAAGAGCTCATGAATAGGAGTTCATGAAAATTTTCAAGAGAGGGAGTATGATGTAAGAGCATCATAGAAAGCCAAAGCACGCACCTAGTCAAAGGAATAGCTGAACGTACAGATGCAAAAAGGACACGTTTTTTTATTGAAACTGTTTTGAATTTTGAAATCTGAAGCATTAATGTAATAGCTAGGAGAAGCATACTTACATTTATGTCTTGGAGATATGAATAGTTCTAGAGAAATTATTCTCATCTACTAGATGTAATAGGCATTTAAGTCTGTTAATGTAAAGTAGGTAGATATGAATGTTAGATTAAACCGTTTAGAAGCGTAGGAGGGAAAACAGATATAGACACCCTCACCCTTATATCATGGTAACAGGGAACATTATCATCATTCAGAATTCATAAGTTGTAGAGCTGTAGCAAAGAACTGTAGAGAAGAACCCATGTATAGGAGCACTTGAGTTAATATATAAAGCTTTGACTCAATTTCATGGTGTTATGATGCTTACTATTTGCATTAGTTAAATGGTATATTTATAGTGGTTTTGTTTCTATGTTATGCATTTGTTTCAATGTTGTGTTGTGTGTATGATTTCATGTTGAACGTATGAAGTTTGTGTTAAGAACCAAATATCAATATAGCATAGAAAATCCTCATAAAAAGTACTCAATGCCTTGAAAAAGAGATAATTTCAGATAATAA
>ML778014.1:1221960-1240083 GCA_009831015.1 Picea engelmannii | reverse complement strand
TCACAGAATTGCGAGGACCATAGGATCTAGAGGAGATGTAAGGTGGTTAGGAGTTGGATGAATATGCCACCTTGACATCAAGAGTTAATGCAAACTGTTTATCATGGTCAGTTTGAGCCAACATATCATTTCGGGGATTCGGGGTTCGTAAGTTTGGAGCACAGGCCAAAACCCTTGGTCACTCTAACTCCCGAATCATGAAAGGAATTTTCAAGTGTGAAATTGAATGGCGGGAATACTTCATGGAGAAGTGTCGAAGACCTGAGAGCCATCAGATATTGCAAAGAAGTAAAGGGGTTAAGGCGAGTACCTTAGCTCAGGAGGAGTAGTGGTCATTGGATGAGAAGCAACGGGAGCCGTTGATTCCCCTTTGGAGTGGAATTTTGACATTTTGGCATTAGGGGGTTTGACATTTTGACAATTTCAATGACAAGGAGTCAGGGCACTTTACGTTGAAAGCCTCGAAGTCGTGAAACATGACATGTCTTTGGAGTGGAATTTTGGCATTTTGACATTTCGGGGTTCGGGAAGTAGAGGAGGCAATGATTTTGGAATCAAGAGTTTCAACCTCCCGGTATGTGAAATCCTAAAAGGCCATCGATCTAGCTAAAAGGAAAATTTCCAGAGTTCGGGGAATTGTAAGGTGAGAGGAATGACTGTTGGTTGTTCTCTCAAGTTCTGAAAGCCGAAACTAGTGGGTAACAGGTGGCCTATGCTCGACGCGTTGGAGGAGTCAACTGTCATTGACATTTTGGGTTTAAATGATTGCAAAGAGTTGTGGCATTGTGTTGGGACTCTCCAATTCCCGAAGCCGAAATCTTTGGTGGCTTAAGCAAGGGTTTCACATTTTGGAATTTGCCAAGAGCTGTGGAAATACATCGGGACTCTCCAACTCCCGAAATACGATGTCATTTGTGTTTTAAACAAAAGGTTTAATTAACCCTTGGCATGGTTTTAGTGAATATCCTACGCGGATATCGACCCAGGGGCAGGGGGTCTGTGCCACATTACACTTGGGCCCAAACCGCCATCAATGAGACAACAATGGGAAATTTTGTCCACAATATTTACAAAAATAAAAAACCGGGGGGTTTTCTACAGGGTTCCTAAAGTTATGTACACCTACTTTATTTATAGTTGAATCCTCTTCATCTACCTCTTTTGAGAGGTTGTCTACAATGGAAGCTTTTCCTTCCATAAAATTTTTTAGATGCTTTTGTTTCTCAGGGATGACAACCATGTCTAGGAGAGTAACATCAGCTTTAATATTATCCAATTGATTGATAATTTATATATTTGGAAGGGGCAAGAGGGGAGGTAGTTCCTTGACTATGAGGGGCTTTAGAAACCTGAAAAATAAAAGCTGGTGAGGATGATCTTGGGCTTGAAGAAGTGCGAGGAGGATCATATTTAACTTTTAGAGCATAGGATTTATTCCTAGTATTTATGATCATAACTTCCTCTGGCTCTGGAAAATCTAGGACACCGATAGTAGTTTTAGGTCTTTTACTAAATATTTTATCTCTGGCACTCTTATTTACTTCACAAGTACTCTCCTCATGGTGTTCCTCGCAAAAGTTACACCAACTATGAGGCATGATGGCTTTAGGTTGAAAGTTATTTTCATTAAGATTCTTAAAGGGTGGTGAAGAAGAAGATGAGACCCTAGGGGTAAGAGGGGACATTTCCTTTCCACTCATATTCTATCATTATATTATTCATGTCTTATACAAGGTGTAAGAGGGAGGACATGTCCGTCTATTAACTGAATCTCCCTTAGGAAGACCTGTTCTTTCAAGTTGTTCTTCATACTCTAAACAAGTATGCGGAGAGGAACGAAGGTTATCAATGGCCTTTTCCTCAAGCCTATGATGGTAGTGTGGAGGTAGAGCATTATAGTAATGCATGAAAGTGGCTTGGTTTTGAGGGTGAATGATTTCAGGGATTTGGTTGTATAATTTGGTGAAACACAAGTTGAAAGACTTGATAGTTTCACCATCCTTATAAGTGATGTTATTGTACTCCCGTAACTGCTTGGCTAGGATTTTGGATTTCCCATAGGTATACTTGAACCAATAGAATAAATCCTCCCAAGTAGAAATAATCTTATGAGGAAGGTCAAATAAATTGGTCCCAGCCTTCCCTTCAAGGGAATTCACAAATAGGCGCATACAAGTGTCATTGCCATTGGCTCCTATGTTGTGACATGCATTAGAAAATGCCACCAAGTGTTCATTCGTAGTGACCGTGTTATTCCATGAAAACCTAGGGAGATTCTCTTTGAATTTAGGAAGTGGACGAGTAGTAGGTGCTAGGTTGAGAGGGGAGGAAACATGCCACATAGTAGTTGTAGAATCTTCTTCAAACTGAAAAAGCCCATACTTTTTTATGACTTTGGCAGGGTTTGTTGTAGATTGGACAGGGAATTGATGATTGTACAAGTTACCAATCACTGACGAGGCTGAAGGTTGAGATGAAGAAGAATATCTAGTGCCACCAGAGCCACCACTAGATGCCATCTTATGAATAATAGGTAAGGGAGAGAAAGAAAAACTGGCTGAATCAGACAAAGTTCTCCTTAGAGCACTTTTTTGGACTGACAAAAAAATGTTTCTTCTTCCTATTTCAGCAATAGGATTAATCTCAGGTGATAAACCTCTTCTTCTCCTAGAGATACGAGGGTTTAAGGACATGAAAAGAAGATCAAAATTGTAGGAAAAATAAATCTCAATTTGATTCCTAGGTTGTCTTTGCCTAGCTTCCCAACGTTCTTGGGCACTTATGTCTTGTTCAACTGCTTCCCATGATCGTTCAAGCTCAACCCGGGTATTAGCAATCTCTAAGATGGTATTAAACAAATTTTAAGCAATGTTGGTCTGATATTTAAGATTGGGTTCAATATTGGGTTGTTTTGCAACATGTACAGTCACGAAGAAAAGAAACAAACAAAGAATCAGTATTAGAAATATAAATATATTCAATGAAAATAAAGCTTATAATCAACGAGAGAGATATTGAAGATCTCCCCAGTATGGTCACCAAATAAATATTGAGGAAAATATATGAAATCATATTACTCAAGCATTTTTGAATATTGCTTGGCTAAGGAAAGATAGTCGGGAATGTTACCCTTTATAGCCTCAAAAAGAGTTTCCCAATCCACAAGTATTAATTACAAGGGCTTAGGCTGATTTTTTAAATAAAAGATTGTTGCAAAATATAACATTTTTATACAATTTTCTGAATATATCGGATTGCAAAAGTAAATGTGGAGATCAAAAGAAAAAATACCAAGTCAAATATTAACACAAATGAGACAGAATAAAAATCGCTTTATTTCATTCCAAGAAATCAAAAGATTCATTCTCTTTACATAATCCCTATGGGGGAATGGACCAAGGTCAAACTTAGGTATTCCCAATGAAAACCATACAAAATGACTCTAACAAGAAGTAAACACTAAACTTTAAAATATGGATAAGCTTTCCATAGACTTCTTCCCACTTGACTTTGCACAATATCCTTGATCAGTCATGAAATTTAATTCATAAACATACAAGTCTACACAGACTATCAAAGATAGATAAACACCTCTAAAAAAAAGTGTCTGAATGATATGATTCAACTTTGAACCTTGTTGTCTACAATAGGACCCTACCGTCATAAAAGAGAATTAGGCTTTTAATGAATTGAAGAATGAATGAAAATTGAACTATCTCAATAAAACTCAATAACAAACCTTAGTATGCTTTCTCCTTCTATTCTCCCCTTGTTCTTCCTTCTCATTTGGCTTTTATGCATTCCAAATTAGTTGTAGTTCAAATACCTCATTTAGTCAAGTTAATTAAAACTCAACTAACTTTGAGTTTAGGGGAAGAATTAATAATAATAATAATAATAAAAATAACAAAAATAAAGGGTCTTTTATTAAATAATAACTAGTAGGTGGGACCCCTTGTGACTCCCTTTAATTTATTAACAAAAATAAACATAATAGACAATCAATCAAACACATCTCTCCTTGCGGCTCCCATAATCATTTCCACGATTTGAAATTTAAATATCAATGATATTTCAAATTATATCAAAACATATAAATATCCACAATATCCAAAAATAATTTTTTTTCCAAAACCTTTCAACAGTCCACTATCCTCAATAAACCAATAATAAAACATACTCAAAAACCGTCTTTGCCACTTTGAGAGGCTAATTTTCCCTTGTTGTTGGTATCCATTTTTGACTTCCCTAAATTTGCCTTAGGTTGTGTAGAACCTTAAGGCTTGATCTCATTGATGACATGGGAATAGTCATCTCTAAAGTGCATACAGGATGATACTGACTTGGCTGAGTCACTTGGAGAGGAGGGGGAAACAACAACTTTTCCTTTGTCATGCATATGATGTGATTTGGTTTTGAGTCTTTTTCTTGCATAGGAGGACTATACAAGTGAGTGTGTAGGGGAAATCTGAACATTTGGGTTAACAGGTGGAGGAGGAGGAGGTATAGAAAAATTTGGCCAGCCATGATGGTGGGAGACTGTTGGGTGAACAATCTCTTTCCATCCATCATTCTCAAGAACTTTAGGTTGCAAAGAAACATGAGGGGGAACAGGGATACCAGAGACATGCTAGAGATAGAAGGGAGGCCTCTCTATCCTAGGCTGGACTATCCCTTGTCCAATCCAATTGAAAAATCCATCTTGAAAGAGTTGGTTTAACTCTTGAGGATCAACATCGAAATGTATTGAAAATCTGGGCCTTCTAGGCCCTTTGTTCCAATTTCCTTTGCCCCTATTATTTTGGACATGACTTCCTCTACTGAAGAAGCTCATCCTGTATGCAATAATTATTAACAACTAGCTTCTTAACCAGACCATACATGACATTCTCTTAATATGGAACAAATTTTGTCTCAACAATCACATCAGACCCATGCAATCCAATCCATAAGATTTATTTAATAATTGTCAAATGAGCAAGGGGTGAAATAGGGTTCAGGGATATCCGAGGGGATTGTATTGAGAGAAAAAATGATATCATTACTGGGATTAAGAACATGATTACTGCTCAACAACTCATTAAACAAATGATTGTGCAACAATACCAAACATATCAACTATCATCTATCTCCGTGTTATTTTTTATTGTTGTCATACCAATTTTTAATTTGATTTTAGTGAACACGGCGCGCAAAATGAATTTGGGATTGTGAGGGGATTTGTAATTAGAGAAAAAGTGAGAAAATGAAAGGGAATTAGATGGATATTGTTCATAAAATAAATTAAATCGATCAACTATCATAACTCTATTCCAATTTTAATCCAAAAATCATTAGACCAAAACATTCACTATTCCCCAATTGCATACAAACTGCTTTCTTTCTCAATAACAATTGAATTTCCTAGAAATCTTCAAATAATAATAGTCTATGTATTATAACTTATGAAACATTTACAATTCAACAGTACTGTATATACTAACACTAATCTCTTTCCTTTTTTAAAACAACAAAACATGCACAACAATCTCTGTTATCTATGACCAACATTCATCTTTGGTAATGAAACAAAAATACACCATGAAAAACAATCAACAATCACTGTCCTCTAATCAACAATCAGACCCAATTTAATATACAAAGGTTTTTTTTAAATCATGGGCAGAATTAAGAGCATGCACAAGGAACCAATCATAACACAAATCGACAACAACAAACAACCCCAAAACATAACCCCGAGCATGATCTCTGTGTGCATTAGTATATATAGACTTCTTTTTAAAACAAATGATATTCTGCATGATGATTTCAATAGAACCATATCATGTATGAAACACATATAACTAAATTGACACACACGAGTCTCTTAGACTTTTGACAGAACCATGATCGTGATTGGTGAAACAATCACTCACAAGTGTCTTCTTCATTTAAAATGAAATCAAGATCATGATGAGATTAAACACAGTAATCAAGACCATAAACGAATAGAAGGACAACTCTCAGATGTATGAACCACATATATTCTTTATTCATTTTTCAAACGAATTCATCACAGAGAGGACACACAAAGATTCAACTAAGAGGAGGGGATCCCGTGCCTTTAAACTTCCACAATAATTAAACTGATAGCCCAACACTTTGAAAACCCCTAGAAGGTCCCCAAGGAGGGTAGAAGAAATCCAAAGTCTAAGACAGGTTCTTTCTTTTAAAAATTAAATGCAGAGAGGCAACGTAAAATTGCTTGTCTTTTAAAAAACAAAGAGATAACACTATTCCATATACTCATATCCATTTTACCATCGATTAACAACCACATGCCACAATACAATCTTGAAAAACAAAAAGTAGTGAGCCATGCTCCTTTTAAAAAAAAAAACATAATCCTTGACTTATAACTCCAATCTCTTGACATAATCATAAATGAATGCCCGAAAGGAGAACAAAGCAATTCGAGCCAACCAATACAGACACACACAGATGTCACTAACACTTTTTGCAGAGAGGGTTAATTTAAATAGTTATGGATACTCAAAACCACGGAGGGATAATGCCTCTTTCCACACCCAGGAGGTCAAACAACTTTTGAAAACAAATGAAAATGAGGCCACATGGAAATTATTCGCAACCCGTATTCATTCAACACATACACAGGCCTGTATTAACATTCTGGGCCAACCAAGACTTGACTTTTAGAAAGATTTCAGTGAAAATATAGTAAGGAATGGGCCATGAACAACAAATCAGGGTTTAGGAAAAATAAACACACCAACTGCAGACAATTGATCTACAACTGGATAAATATCACAATAACGATCGATAGGGAAATGAGTTGGTAGCCACTGAAATACAACCTGGTGGTTAAAAACCCTTCAACCATAAAACACAGAGCTCATTGCACCACTTTCACCATTATTTCACAGAGGATCATCATAAATAACAAAGATGACCAATAAATAACCAATGCGCACCCATTACTTTGCTTGCAAATGCCAATATTTCATAGTAATGATAGAGAACCCAGAACCAATATTTCCACACAATTAAAAACTCAAGAAAACAAAGAATCCAAGAATTCTTGAGCCACCATTTGACTCATAAAACAAAGAGTCCATCATGGATGGAAATCTAAGAGCCATACCTATGAGCAAATCACTTCAATGGTGAATTGGTCGAGTTTTCCCTTGCCAATCCCAAAAATACAGAGCTTCCACAACCAATAGAGAAACATTGCAACAATGCTAGGGTGATGGGATCAAGGGAGGTTTGGAGTGATGTGCAGAACATTGATTCCTCACCTGGCCCTATTCAATTCCATGTATGATCCAACCCACTAACGTATCATTCACCACTAACATCAAACCATAACCAATGCAAAAATTCAATGCAATATCCATCGTAAGATATGATACCATATCTATTGTATAGTGATCCACCCGAGATATATCACATATATACATTAACCTCTTTCCATAACTCCGTATGATAATCATATATCAATGTTACCCATGTGCATCGATTCGACTTTTAATAAAAAATGCATAGTCCTTTAACCAAACCATAGTATAATAGCTAGGTCCAACACTTGTATCCATTTATTCATTCATTTGAAGTTTATATGCAGTCTTTTACCATGGTCTTAGAAATTTTCCATAGTTTTTTCTTTTCGTTTCAATCTAGCTCCATTTAATAATCCTTTGCATAATCATATATGGATAAGTAATCAATATATGAATTATTAATAAAGGTTATAACATAACATAACATAACATAGCACCTGTAAACAACATGAGCCTCATAACCATAGAACTGCCCTGTAGTGCAAGTAAATATCAAAAACATTTATCCACAATGCGTCAACCACCCATTTATAACATCAAATGGAATGAATATTGCATCATCAATTGCATAGGATTGTGTAGGAAACATCATAATATCAACAACATATAAGCGTAACATGTCTATTTTTGCACCTCTAGTCTACAAGGGGGTCCCACCTGCTAGTATTATATTATTATCATAATTAAAAAATAGCACTTTAACAATCCTTTGCGAGTGGAATTAATCATTGCTATTTTAATCGTCAACAGTGTGGTAAATGCAATTTTAAGTTGGTCTTCTCTTTTGAGTAACACTTGTTTGTATCCATAAAATTTATCCARCATAGACATCATGCCTGCCCCATTAACCCTTTGTAAAAAATGTTCCATATTTGGGAGGGGGTAGTTGTCTTTCAAGGATAGCTGGTTAAGGTTTTGTGAATCTACACATAAGCGAATATCACCACTTTTATTTCAKACAACTACCAAATTTTGCATCGATGATGAATATCTAATGGGAGCTATGTTACTAGCATCGACCGTATTTTGGAGTTCCTTTTGTATCTAGTTTTCCAACTTCAGGTTAATATGTCTTAACTTTTGTCGAAAAGGTTTGGCGCCTTCTATCAAAGGTGTAGCATGTTGGGTGAAATCACCCCTATAAGATTTTAGTCCATCATAATTCCAAGCATAGGTATCTTTGAATTCTCTTATAAGGTCTAGTATCTCAATCCTTTATTTTTTAGTAGTCCCTTTCCTTATTTTGACCTTTCTTGGATCCATGTCAGTGACGATGTTGAATTATAAGGATTCATCTGTTTGTTTCTTGGGGTTTTTTCCTTTGTAAACATCATGTTTGTCAAAAAGGTGTTCTAAAGGGACACATCCTTTTGGAAAAGTGATATTTTGTAGGTTTACTACATCCAGGTCCATGGAATCAACTAGGAAGTTGACTTGTGAATTGGTGAATTCTCTGTTACTTTCCATGAATCTAAGGATCTGGTCATCATCTTCAAATACTTTCTAATGTTCCAAGTTATCAGGAATTGATGGTCTAAACAAGACTTCTATTTTACACAGGTTTTGGAGAGGACCATCACCAAGGCATCTTCTCCACAATTTTCTTCTCGGGGAACTCCTTTTATTGACAACATCTTAAAGGATTTGCAATGGATCTTTCAAAATTACTATACCTTTTAATCTCTCATTTTTGGCAGCGAAGTCTAATGATACTTGTGATATTATTAAGTCCGAGTCTCCTATAACCTTCAGGTATGTGACACCTTTGTCGATTGATAAGTTGAGGCCTATAATCAAAGCTTCATATTTGGAAGCGTTGTTTGTACAATGATATTCAAGTCTATAGGAGTAATATAAGGTTTCTTTGGATGGGGTCGTTAGGAAAATACCTTCTCCCGAACCAGAACTTGAATGAGCTCCATCAAATTCCTGTAGGTGTTTCAGTAGACTCATCCTATAGATTTTCTCCTTGGACAAACCAACTTTAAATCCCATTATTTACACAAAGGATCTGATTATTAGGTTTTTTAGGAGTCTCAATAAGGCATCCCATGATGGGTTCTTTGTGAAGGGTAAAGAATCATCCTTCAGGGTGAGGTATGATAGCTTCGGACCCTTGGTCTTGGAAAATTTCGTTCAAGTTTTCTATTAGGTCCCTACGGAGTAGAATTCCCTCATTTCTCAAAGTTTCTATTACTAACACATCAATAGTGAAAGGGGAATCTGGGAAAGCATGGAAGGAAACACTCAGGTCCTTGATGATGCCTCGTGTAAAACCACCTTGCCTATTTCTTTGTGATATAATTAAGACTAGTTGGTGCATAACCTTTTTGGTCACAATGTTTCTAGGGGCATCTGGATCAAAAACACAATTATGGAGAAGGAAACCATTAATTTGGAGGGTAACATAAAAGGGTGTAGTTTCTCCATATTTTGTTCCCATGCTCCCAACTTGGTAGACAATGGGGAATTATTATGCAAGATTGTACTCCTCATGGTTTTATGGCAGGGAGTATTCAAAATATTCAACCTCATGGTTTCTAAAAGTATCTTGAGTGGGTTCTAAATCCTCAGGAGGTTCATTTTGTTGGGAGAAGAAGGAAGCATATTTCATGTTTGAGAAACCTGCGCTCCATTCTCTAGGGAAAGCACTATATTCCACCTCTAGGATCTCTGGGAGGTTATGCTTTGGTTCCACCATGGTTTCCACATTTGGCTCCCAGATGTCATTGTAATTTAAAAGGTTAACCCGATGGATGGAATTGTTGAACCTAATGTTTTCCTCAATCAGGAAAGCAACCTCTTGTGCTTATTCTAGGCTTCCAGGTAATCGATCCTTGAGGGTGAATTACAAAGTTCCTTCTAAGGAGTTTAGGTAATGTTGGAGAATATAAATTTTTGGGTGAAAGTCGGGTTGAAGTTTTCTAATGAGAATGTTGTACCTATCATTGAATTCCCTAATGTTTTCATCGGTCCCTTTGCAAACTTCTAGGTATTGAGAGTAAAAGGAGGCCATACTTTATTTTTTACACCACCTATTGTTGAAAGCTCATTCTATATCTTCAAGGGTTTTGAAGCTTCCACTTGGGAATTTTTTAATCCAAGTTCTAGCACTTCCGGTGAGTGAGATCAAAAAGAGCCTCATAAAGGTGTGAGGGTGTTCTTCTCCTAATTGGTGGAATTCATACCCCTCATAAAACTTAGTCCAATGTGAGTTTCCATAAGATCCTACTTCTCCCAAGAATCTAGGTATCCAAGAATCAACCTTTTTTGGGAGATCATGTAATCCACCTTGGGTGTTAGCTAATTCCAAAGGGCCAAAAAGTTCTTTGTGAGACCATTTAGGAGGTGCCAGAGGGGCAATAGGAACTACATGAGAAGGAAGTGTGTACTGACGTCCGCTACAGGTCATCATTTGTGGAGTTGCCAGACAATATTTTTGAAATTACCAAAGGGATGAGGGGATCACCCTTAGTGGAGTCATCGGGTAATATTTTCAAAGTAAAGGATTTTGAGGAAAGGCTTACCGAAAAGTGTCGTTGTTGAGGAGAATTGACTCATTGTTCCCCAGAAACGATACCAAAATGTTGTCTCACAATTTGTACTTGCCCCAATCACAATTTGTACTTGCCCAAAAACCAAAGGCAAGTGGATGGTAAATTGGCGTAACAAGAGGTTGTCCTATCACTGTCAGCTAAATAAGACACCTCTTTCTCTTTAGGGATGAAATCCCAGGGGAGACATCCTCGGTGACCTGGCGGTTTGAGAAGGAAAAGGTAAAGGTATCAAGAAAATTTGTCCCCTCTCACAAGTCACACCGATTAGAAAGTACCAAAGGTTTAACAATATGAAGAAAATATATGCTCACTAGTACATTTGGGTCAAATTTCGATGACGCGTTCGATGAAATTGCCACTTTTGTTTGTCGCGAGAATGACAAACAGTGGACCCCCTCAAATATCATTTCACATGGTGTCACTTTTTCGATTCCATAGATGTCATATCTATTGCGATGTTTCATGCAGACACATTTCATCTTGGATTTTACTATCCAAACCCCATATAGTCTTTTCTACAACGACGTCAAAGATATCAAAATTCCGACATCCAATTTTGTCGGTCTCCACTACGTGGACGCCATGGGAGCAACGTTACCATATTTCGCAATTCCAACTTATAGTAATGTCACTCAACCGCCAACAAGCTATATATCTCTGACATATGTGCCATGGGAGCGACGTTACCACATGTCACAATTCCGACTTATAGTAACGTCCCTCGACCGACGACAAGCTATATATCGCTGACGTTGGTTCCATGGGAGCGATATTACCATACATCACAATTCTGATGTATGGTAATGTTTCTCAATCAAAGACTAGATATATATCATCGATGCATGTTTCATGAAGGTATTTAAAAAAAATGTCAATTTTTTTATATTTTTTTTTTATATTTTAAAATTTTGAAAATAGAAAAATTTAAAATGAAGTAATTCCCTAGTATCATCCTAACAAGGTTATATAGTGAATAACTTGTTTAGTGATACTAATACAAATAGATGTAATCATTTAATATGGATTAATGCATATGATAATCCCATACAGGTGTTATGTTACCCTTGTTATATCGGCTTAATGAACAGGATAATACTTATACCATTTTCTCTACTAGTTACCTATGATAAGGTAATGAAACCCATATATATACTTTTCTCCTATATGATTACTTGATATAAGATCATAAGTTTCCATGGTCTTACTTCACATCTTTCATATCATAACAATGTTATAAGCTTATATGTGGTGTTGATCTTAACCCTATGTGTTTATCCATAATCAATTACACACGCTAATAGTAATGCTTATAATGTACTTAAGATGGGAATCATAGTAATCAATACTAGCATGTGATATGTACTGGTATACACAACCTATATGTTGAATATGATAGTAACCACTGCTTATTACGATAACTTAGTTATGGTTATTACTATGGAGATTACACACTTCTCTGTATTATAGTTGTACCAATATTAGGTAATTACAGTGAAAGCCGTGTAATACAATATGACCTATATGAATAATTACACATAATACCTAAGGTTCAACATATCACTTACAACTTACATTGGTTCCATATCAGTTATATATGACATGCTTATTTCACATAATCTATTCCCTTTATATATACATTTAATTATCTATCCCTATTCAAGAAGATGTAATTCATAATGTTGCAATCAGACCATATTCATACCTATCAACTTACAGTAATAGAAGTGATTCATGGGATTTACATGTGTTTCTACATATGAGATACAAGGAGCTTTGTACACATATGATGTAAGCTTATTTCCATTCACCTATATGTGGTAATGTCAATGCCCTTTTATTCCATATTCATTGCACTCATCAGGTACATACATCACACAATAAGAGTACATAAGGCTATACATGTATTACTAGTCCATGCATAAGTAATGGTTACCTTGTTATCATAATCTCTTACATGTTATAGTTATAAGGGTAATGATACTATCATAGATAAATAATGGGCTTTTATTACTCACCATATAAACAGGTTCATTATAAAAAATGGAAATCATAGACATAAGTATGTAATCATACCAGTAGAAGCATAGTTAAACAAAGCATATCAATACTTATTAGTCACGTTAAAGCTTTATTCGAATCATAGTACTTGTCTGAATAAGACACATCATGTTAGTATTAATTGAACACACGGTATCCATAATCGATGTGATTAGATTCAATATGGATTAGCTTATAGTTAATAGTTGATGTCATTGCCTCAATAATATTGGTATAATACAAGTAATAAGCCAATTAGTCTTAATATTCATACTATATATTCCTAATAATGATACCACTCTAATCATAAAAAAGCTTCATAGTGAGTTCGATAAGCTGCAGATACGAGTTATGCTTTGAGTGCCATATCACGTAGTTTCCATAACAAGAGCTTAGTAATAGAGAACTTAGTATGATTCCAAGCATTGTGTTGTTTAGTGATGTTTGGTATAGGCTAATAATAGAAAGAAGAATGGCCACAAGAAGGTGTGAGGAGTCTTCCTAGAGTAGTGTGCCCTTGGTCAAAGTCATAGGAAAATTGTTAAAATTAGGGAAAAATAGAAACAAATAATGCCTTTTTATGTTTTTGTTCACAAGATTGACATATATGAGAAAATAAATAAACAGATCTAAATTCAATTCTGAGTATAAAAAAAATTAATTAGTGAAAGAAAAACCTCAAGTTTACCTCCTGATCTAAGAAAGATGTACATATCACATGTGTGGATGAAAACCTTTATAATATGCTCAAAAATAGTTTTAGGTTTATGGATCAAACCTATAGGGTTTGATCTCTGTCATAAGGACTTAGGAACATTTTTTCCAAGTTATAGACCATCAAAAGACAATTGCAAAAAGCACTCAACAAGAAGGGACAACAAGGTATTGACCATAGTTGATAAAAAAACCTAGGTACCCCACAAGAAGGGACATCAAGAACTCCAAAAACTGAGTCAACAAAATTCTCCATATCAAACAAGCAAACCCTCCATAACAAGCAGTCCATATATATCAAAACCTCCATAACTGAAAAGAAAGAAACACTAGATAAACACTCCAACCAATACCAAGACCAAACCAATACCAAAACCAATACAAAACTTAGATCTGAAACTGTTACACCAAATGGGGAGGCTGCACCAACAAACTCAAATATGAAACTGTTATATCAAATGGAGAGGTTGCACCAACAAAACTCAAATCTAAAATTGTTACATCAAATAGAGAGGCTGCACCAACAAAAAAAAATCAAATATAAAACTATTACATCAAATGGAGAGGCCACACCAAAAAAATAAACCTCGGATCTGAAAAGATTGTCCAAAAAGGAGGTTGCACCATCATCAAGAGAGAAAAAATGAGGTGGCCACAATAAATAGGAGAGTGAGGAGTGAGTGATTGTGAGTGTAATAGAATTCTAGAGGGTAAGGTCTTATTTATAGTTAGGGAGAGGGGTTAGGGAAAATTATAATTATAATTAAATATGGACATTTAATTGATATAAATAATAATCAAAATGTCAATTAATATTGATATTAATTATAAAAACCCTAAACACATATAAACCCCAATCACATAAATAAAACCTCAATCACATAAAACAAGGGGTTACCTTTTAAGACAAAGTCAAGGGGGGGTCCATAATGGAAAAACATGTCCACATGAGTCTCATAATGACCTATAAACTTTATCATCACTGCATAAGGGGGTCCATCAACAATGTGGTCATGTTCATCTTCATAGTCACTCTTAGGTCTCATAGACCATCCCAAGAGAGAGGAAGAGGATCACACATCAACACATCTTGGTATTACACCAAGATTTACCTTGTAAAATACTAGGTTTCCCCAAAACACATCTGGGGGCCCTAGAACACATCTAGGGTATTAAATTGTAACACCCTGTTTCCCCCAGTTTGTAAATATAACTATATGGGCCAAGGAACTATGGAAAACTTAAAAGTGTGAATCTTTGATTTGATGGACCTCGTGTAGAAGGTCGATGAATGTAAATTTTGTTCTTTTAATAGAAAATGGTTACGTGTTGCAGGACTACTGAAAGAGGGGATGTGCTAAGAGAGACCACAAAATGATGTGAAAGGTGGTGGAGGGGACCATGAATGGTTGCGTTAACCTCAACCGAACTAGTACCATGACAGAATTAATTGCTCAAATTAGAACAACCCTCTGACCCAGGAATGAATTACAGCCGGGTTGGTGGGTGGGAAGGGCTCCTCAAGGGTTAATGAGGGGATGAGGTAGACTAGGGCTTCCAGACCTGACCATGGAATGGGAATTGGAGCCACACACAATCTTGTTGAGGAAGGCAAGAAAGGAAGTGTGGTGGGCAGAGGGAGACCTATGAAGAAAATGCAGAGACGAGTGTTACACGTCAAAATTGCTCAGATGGATAAGTGTCGCATTGTCCCTATCAATCGTCGTAAGTGTCGCATATTCCCTGCAGCTTTTGCAAGTGTCGCAAGTTGATCACTAGTGTCACAAACAATGTTTAGGCATGATGCCATGATAACGACACTAGGGAGGCACTTATAACATCTCACATGACTGATTTGAAGGAAGAGAACTGGTTTACTGGGATCAAATGACTCTTGACACCTGAAAGGAGACCAAAAACAGAGGTTTGGAGGGGGAACGCTCCCCTATTTCAGCTTCAGAAGCGTTGGCGCTCCCCTATCATGCTTCAGGTAGCGTTATAATGCTCCTCAGACCCTTTTGGAGGAGTGATGCTCACCTTAAGAGTGATGGCGCTTCCCCAAGGCTTGCCAAGGAGCGCTACAACGCTCTGAGACCCATTCTGAAGGAGCGCTCCCTAATCTGGGTCAGTTGTTAGCCCGTTGAGAGGAATAAGGGGAGGAACATTCAAGATTAGGAGACTGTTGTGCTCGAATTCTTGTTCTCATCAACAGAACCCTGATCTATGGAGAAGGTTCCCAACTGGTTCTAAACATAACTCAAGAGGTTAGGCTCCTCCCAACCTATATAATTAGGCTCTATGATGGTGGAAAGGGGGAGGAAGAATTGAATATGTGAAACTTATGATCTTGGAGGAAACTTACAGTCAGCCAAAGGAGAGTGATCAGTGAAGCTGCTGTTATCCAGGTTGTGGATATTTCAGGCAAGGGTTAGACGAAGAGGACTTGACGAAGCTGTCGGATTCGCATCTACGATTGTAAGTACTGCTGTCATTATTCTCATTAATATGACATGCTTGGCTTGTTTCTTTCTAGTTTGTGTCTGATGTTACATGAACTTGTCATTTATTGATAGATTTGTTTTCAAGCTAATGTCAATAGAGTAGGAAGTGGTCGTATCTTGTTTTGTCCACAGACCTCAATGAGGAGCAAAAGGTTGGAGCGCAACTCGGAGCGTGCAGGGACAAACGTCGATTAAAAGGTACTTCTATTACCCTCCCTTCTCATGCATTAGTTTAGATAGATTTGAAAGGAAGTCAGTGTCCACGTTAAGCATTTTTCTGTCTAGGGTTAAGGTCAAGCCTTAGAGGTGATCTACCTGTTCGCAGGGAGATTTTCCTACAACAGAAACTGGCGACCATACTGGGGAGATAGCCTCGAATCAAAACCTCTTGTTTGGATTTTTCTCCTCATTGACCTTGTTCTGCCCCTTGATTGTTTCAGACCTAGTCCACCCCTCTTTGATTAGTTTCATGAGTTGATTGGCTCCTTACCTTGTCACATTCAGCATATTTGTCAAGCTCAGATCTCAATTTTTGAAATTTTTTGACATTTCTGGGACTTTTAGACCTTGGCGCCCTTGGCATAGTGTTAACAGAGTGCCAAAGCTCCTAATAGCCTTACACAGAGCACTATAATTCTCTTTGCCCTTGGCAACAGAGCGCCAACCTCCTTTTGGCCCAAAAACCCTCCACAATTGCATTTTTCAGGGTTTGCCTCTGTGGCTCTTCTGCTGAATGATCTTGTGAGTCAATTTTTCTTCCTTTTTAGCTTTGACATTTGTCTTTTTGAAGAATAAACACCTTGTTGATTGGATCTTGTAGCCTTCTTTACCATTTTTCATTGAGTCTCCCTGTTGAGTGAAGCTTGGAACCTATGAGTTGTTTTTCTCTTCTCTTCAGTTGAGAAAAACCCTGGTGAAGGCCATCAAAGGTCTACATACCTCTGTATCTTGTTTTCAGTTGAGGTCATTTGTTCTTCAAAATTTTCTTTCGGGTGTGAAGTTTGCTTTTTCTTTAATTGTTTCTTTCGTTTTTCGTTTTGATTGCTGCGAAGGGTGTATTGTTTGTGTGACTCTTGCTTATGCTAGTTTGGTTCTCATTCATACCAACAAGATAATTAGCAAAGATAAGCATTGTGTTGTATTGATCATCATCCATACGCAAACAATAAAAGATATCTACATGATTGATTGAGTATGTTAGAAGGCATTTAAATTTTTTTGCATTACATCAGGATTTGATTGAGAAAAGGATTGTTTGAGGGAATTCCGTAGTTGTGCTTGTTAGTGAAAGAACTCTCTCTCTCCCTTAGATAGACATTCATCGAAAGGAAATGGATGCTTATCATGTTTGATGCATTCTTTGGTTCTGAGTCATAATTCCATTTGTTTCACTTCCGTACACCTATTTGCGTAAAGAATAGCCATAAAAATCAACGCTAATTAAAATTTATCTAGAACTTTTTCTTTGCTAGAATCCTCCACCAACAGTAGAATAGGTGTAGTACTTTGGATTAGGCTGTGAGCATAACTCTCCAAAGTTATCAAAATGAACACTAGCATCTTGAGTTAGGGAGAGTAAATCCAGTTATCGTATAAGTCTGCCTGGGAGCCCCCTCTCACACAGGGGTTACGCACGAGGTTGTATTCGGGTAAGCTATGGGGACTAACCCTCTGTGGTTTAACTGATTGTGGTGGTCGGATCGTATTATGGGGGTCACTTTGAGGTAAATCCACAATTATTGCGTGGAAGCTTCTTAGTTGATTTCGGGCTTGATACCCTGCCCGTACGTTCGGATCGAACTGTCGACTGTTCCTGCCCAGGGGCTGACTTCGAATTGGTAACCTTAGTGGCCATAATCTTTAGGTTCTTACACAAGGTGACGGTGACGGGAAGTCTCACTGTACCTGGAGCAGACATTGGTCAAACTCACTCGGGCTCCTTGGAGGGTAAATCCACAATTACTGCATGGAAGC
>ML778014.1:1195468-1211872 GCA_009831015.1 Picea engelmannii | reverse complement strand
GAACCCTTACTTCTTCCGGTTCGTTAAACAAAGGAAGAGGAACTTACCGAAGGTGAGTTATATTGAGCATGTGTTATCCTCCTCGAGCTCATTAAATCAAAAAGAGGTACTCATCTATCTAGATGGGGGAAAAATTGAAAGGATCAAGCCAAGCAGTCTCTCGAGAACATCATCTAGCACTTCTTAGAGTCTCCCTTGAACACGACACTTTGTCATCTGCTCATATCATAATCCGCTGAACCTCTGCACTGAGCCAATTTTTGAGTTTCCTTTCACTCCTTTGGGTCACCCGACGCAAGTCACAGTATCCATTGCATAGTTTTGGTCCATGTCATGTTTTGCTGTTGTGCCTCAGTGTTCAAGGGAGGTATCCGCCTCGAGTGTCAAACATCCCAAATATCTTGTCTCAAAACCTGTGTCAGTCCATGTTCTTTTGACCTACCAATTACATCTTCATACACGTTTCGCATCGTTGATGGGGGATACCTCAAGGCCCTCCCTCGATGAGTCTGTTCCTGTCGACTTCAACACATTATCTGGGAATTAGACTTAGAAACCATTCAGTACTTTGGGACCTGCATGCCTCAATGGCAGGCCTCCTCACATTCAACAGTGGGTTTACATCATTAACCTCTGATCAAATGATTCCACAAATGTTCGACTTCAACTCATCTATTCACGTTCGGTGGAATGTACTAAGGTACCTTGGGAATCATTGACATTAATGGTGATCTCCCTCTCACTTGTTAACGGTTTACCTCATTGACCGGTAATCAAGTGGTTTCTGCCATGTTCGACACCAAGACATCTATTCACATGGTTAGATTCATGCCATATTGGGATTGGTAAGAAGACCCTAGGTTGAGTAATTCACTTTGATATATGTTTTGCCCAGGTTGCGAAAGAGTTCTAGACTAAGAACACATACATTGTTACATAGATCCACTTTGTATTGGTCGTGGCTATGTCTTATCATCTTGTAGATCCACTGTGTATTCCTCGTGGCTATGATCAGTTTGAGTCATCAAAGTATAGATCCACATTGTATCTTTGGTGGCTATACCCTTTTATCAATACAATTATGGATCCGCAGTGTATACTATGGCGGCCATATCTCGAATCTTGATCATCCAAGCATAGGTATGCCCGCCTTGGGTTTTGAAACATGTCATGATATTTGTTGGATGTTTGTGTGCAGCTTTCGTCGGGTTCTCCGAGTCTATACCCTTGTTTGAACGTCTACAAAGAATTTCAGTCATCAGTTCGCATCTTCTGACTTGATACTTTGGGGGGCATTCTGTTACACATCAAAATTGCTCAGATGGATAAGTGTCGCATTGTGCCTATCAATCGTCGTAAGTGTCGCATCTTCCCTACAGCTTTCGCAAGTGTCGCAAGTTGATCACCAGTGTCGCAAACAATGTTCAGACATGATTCCATGATAACGACACTAGGGAGGCACTTATAACATCTCACATGACTGATTTGAAGGAAGAGAACTGGTTTACTGGGATCAAATGACTCTTGACACCTGAAAGGAGCCCAAAAACAGAGGTTTGGAGGGGTAACGCTCCCCTATTTCAGCTGCAGAAGCACTGGTGCTCCCCTATCATGCTTCAGGTAGCGTTATAACGCCCCTCAGACCCTTTTGGAGGAGCGCTGGCGCTTCCCCAAGGCTTTCCAAGGAGTGCTACAACACTCTGAGACCCCTTCTGAAGGATCAATCCCTAATCTGGGTCAGTTGTTAGCCCGTTGAGAGGAATAAGGGGAGGAACATTCAAGATTAGGATACTATTGTGCTCGAATTCTTGTTCTCATCAACAGATCCCTGATCTATGGAGAAGGTTCCCAACTGGTTCTAAACATAACTCAAGAGGTTAGTCTCCTCCCAACCTATATAAACAGGCTCTATGATGGTGGAAAGGGGGAGGAAGAATTGAATATGTGAAACTTATGATCTTGGAGGAAACTTACAGTCAGCCAAAGGAGAGTGATCAATGAAGCTGCTGTTATCCAGGTTGTGGATATTTCAGGCAAGGGTTAGACGAAGAGGACTTGACGAAGCTGTTGCATTCACATCTACGATTGTAAGCACTGTTGTCGTTATTCCCATTAATATGACACGCTTGGCCTTTTTCTTTCTAGTTTGTGTCTGATGTTACATGAACTTGTCATTTATTGATAGATCTATTTTCAAGCTAATGTCAATAGAGTAGGAAGTGGTCGTATATTATTTTTTCCACAGACCTCAACGAGGAGAAAAAGGTTTGAGCGCAACTCGGAGCGTGTAGGGACAAATGTCGATTAAAAGGTACTTTTGTTACCCTCCCTTCTCATGCATTAGTTTAGATAGATTTGAAAGGAAGTCAGTGTCCACGTTAAGCATTTTTCTGTCTAGGGTTAAGGTCAAGCCTTAGAGGTGATCTACCTGTCCGCAAGGAGATTTTCCTACAACAATGAGAGAGGAAGAGCTCAGGTCCAAGGAAGGACTGAAAGAGGAACAATGATTTTTGATCACAGAAAATAGAGATTAAGCTGGGAGAAGGAGTGTAACCTTCGTCCTAATCTATTTTTGTATTGGGAGAAGGAGAGTAACCTTTGTCCCTAACTTCTGTTGAGCTGGAAGTAAGAGATTGATTCTCAAAACATAGGGGTTTAAGCTCAGGGGTGGCCAATGATAAATCCATTTGAGTGAATAAGCCTATGCTTGGGTGGAAACAAGCACCCCTTTCAGTGGTCACATCACGCTCTATGGTTTTGATAAGTGTTTTCTTGCCTTATGTTTTGAATTGTAAACAATGGATGCATGAGAGAATTTATATGTCTATAAAGGGTTCTTTCTATGTAGTAAATGATTAAGTTATGAGTATGCATTCGTTCCCTTGAGAACCTATATTTCTACCCAATTTTCCATATTCCCCAGTTTAGTCACTTGAAGACGCCTTCCCTAGGGATTTACATCACCATTCCAGAGTCGGAGAAAGCCTCTTGGCATAACTACCATTTTGGTAACCTCACAAGTTACCTTGCCTTGATTTAGAGATTAAAGCTCTGTGAGTTGGGAAGGTTTTTCCTTCAGATAAGTAGTCTAGTAGACTCTGAACCTGTGCCTATTTCCTTAACCAAAAACCCGACTAAGAGTGGGGATCATATCCCAAGAGTTATATGAAGACCCACATGACCTGGGTCTAGGAACCTTTGAACCTTCGATCTATGGACGGAGATCGAGGGTGGGGAATCATTGTAGAGTGTGAAGGTGAAAGTAGCGGATGTGATAGTTCATGGTCTACAATTCACCATTTTCATTGATCTCATTGGCTGGAAGATCAACGACTCTGATTCGACCAAGTTCGGAGAGTACTTCCAGATTGTGGAGGTTAAGTTCTCTGATAAAGAGCATGCATGTTGGACCCCACATTTTCTATGAACCGTCGATTGAGGGACACCTTAGTATCAGTCAGATCATGAACTCCAGATCCTGAATAGTTGTGAGATGGGTGATCATGAGCCCTTTCGGAAATCCATGGAGTAACGGAGTTCCTCGGTACTGTCGGTGTGAGAGAATCGAAAATCTCATAAGAGATAATGTTTTGAAGAACGAAGGTGAGACCCGAGATATCTAGACTCACAAGAGGAATGAAGGTTGAGGAATTTGAAAATATACCAAACTCTCCCAAGTCTAAAGACATCAAAATATTAGAAGGAGGATCGACAACAATCATCAGAATAGCTGCGGGGAGAATCCTAGATTATTAGATCAACGTCTAGGGAAGCATAGGATAAACGTTGGGAAGAAACATATCCTAACCATTGGATCTAAGTGTGAAGGGATGATATTCATCCGATCTAAGGTAAGGTGCATGAGATTTAACATTTGAATGTACAGGAGGGTGGACTTGCCAAGGTCCCAAAGTCTCGAAGTTGATCCTAGCCACTGATCTCCAGGAGACACATTTCAGTAGATCAATAACTCTAGAGAAATGACGTCGAGAGTTTCAGATTGAGATTTGAAAATCCTGAAGCCTGGAGAGACAGAGTCCTGAAGTAAATCTCAACCGTTAGAACGAAAGTGACACGTGGTAGAGATCCATTGTCCTCGGGTGAAAGTAAAGTTTGATATTTAAGGTTCATGAATCCCAGAGAGATGAAGGAGATATGAACCATCAGATCTAGAGGGACATGTGATGACAGATTGTGGACTTTGGAGGAATCACCTTGAGAGTTTTAGATTGAGATTTGAAACTCTCGAAGGCCAAAGCGTTGAAGGGATGAAATACCAAAGGGATGAAGAATCGAGAGTCATTGATCTGTGAGGAGACACTTGTCAACAGATTGTGAGCTCCTGGTGAATTGTATTGTGGTTTCAATTGAGGGTTAAGATTTCTAAACCCTGAAGACCCAAACTGAATCTGGACCACCATATCTAGAGGGACACGTGGTGGCAGATCGTGGACTCCGGAGAAATATTTTTGATAGTTTTCAGTTGATATTTGAGACTCCCGAAGTTCGGAGAGACGAAGAGCCAAAGTAAATATCAAGCATTGGATCATCCAAGGAGAACCTGGACTATCTAATCTAGAACAGACGTGGCGTAGATATGTGGATTCCGGGTAAAGTCTCGAAGTAATCCATAACCATCATATGAAGAGGACAGATGGCATAAATCTATATATTTAAGGTGAAGACCCGAAGTAAGCCTCAACCATTTGATTCAAGTGGACACGCGGTAGGAATCCACATACTTCAAGGGGAAGTGAAGTTGAGATTTGAGATCTCAGAAGTTTGGAGACCTGAAGGAAATCTTGATCGTTGATCGAGAAAAGGGTCATAGGACCATTGATTTAGTTGAAAGGTTGAATCCTTGAAGCAGATGCTAAGCCGTTGATTGAGAAGGACAAGTGTCTGCAAATATTCGACTCTGGAAGATTGACATACGAAAGAAAGGAAAGTTTGAGACTTGAGAATTCTGAAGTCTGAAATTCTGAGACAAATCATAATCATTGATTTGAAAGAGGCCAAATATGATCTGTATCTTTGAAAGGGATAGATCTAATCCATCAGTTCAGAGACACCATCAATATCATGAGATCGACAGTCTCGTAGCATTGTGGAGATTGAAGGTGCACGAACTTTAAAACGTTGAGGGTGGGCCACAATCCAAACCACGGTTTTGGAGAAAGGACATGTGGAGGCTCAAGGAGAATTGTGGGTCGAAAAGTAGTTTGGTTCCAAACTACCTTTGGTCACACTTGCAATTGGGTCTTTGCGTGAGTTCATCGCCCAAGGTCACATCTAAGGAGGGGCCAAGAGAAAAGGGGCTAATGCCAATTCCGAGACTTCACTGAAGAGTGAAGGAGAAGTTCGTGGGTATCATAAGACCTGCACCAGAGGCCGAAAGGGTCTAAGTTTGATTAAGAGGTGAGACTATTAAGGTCTCAAAGTCTTGTTTGACTTAGAGAATTAGAGAATCTTGATCAGAGGGTTGTGCTTAGTCTCAAAATTTCTGAATTAGAACTCGTGGAGAGAGAGAATTTGTTCCTGGAAGGAGGACAATTTTTGTTTATTTTTAGCCTCGTCGTGGGTGTGTTACAAATTGGTATCAAAGCATGGTTACAACACTTGGCCTGCTTGGGCTTACAAATGAGTCGCTTAAAAATATATTTGGAGTTATTTGAAAAGAGTGACACCCTACCTTACCTCTTTCTTAAACAGTTTGGTTAAAAATGTTATTAAAGAAAAGAATGGAAATTTCTACTGTGTGTACGCATTTAAGAAATTGAACTGTATAGTGTTCATGAACTAATAAACTGTTATATAACAATAAGTGTTTTTGTCAACACTTGAGCATTCGGTAAATCATGGGAAAACTCTAAGACTAAAGGATTGTAATGTGTCATGAAGTGGGGGATGGATCCCACAATAGAAATGAAGAATCTGACGAAAGGATGGTGGTGGAAACCCCTCTAGATCTGGATGAAAATGTAAGGATCCTCAGGGCCAAATTACAGAGTTGCAAGGTTGACAATGAGAGATTGATAAAGGAACAAGAAAAATAGACAAAAATTAAGGCAGTCTTGCTGCAGAGCTTATTCGACATACATAGGCAACTACAACATGAACCCACAACCATTCATGTGGACCGACGACATAAGAAGAGAAGTCCAAGTCCACCTAAGATCCGAAAACATGACTCGATCACACTGGGAAAAGTACCTCGAAGAAGGCCTAGCCTGGAGGTAGGGAACAGTCATCGGTGGAGTCCTCTAGAAAGGAAGTTGGTAACTCTAAAGGATCTTCTAGTAGCAGAGCCATCTCACATTATTGAAGGAAAGGAAAGAAGTGGAAGCGTTCCAAAAATCATGATCCTGAAGAATTTAAGAAATCCAAACCACCCTTTTTTGATGGAGAGATTAATAAGGGAGAAGAGGCTGAAGCCTCATTGCTTGGTTTAAAGAAATACTTCAGAGTCCATGACTACTCTGAAAACTTGAAGGCTCGAATATCCATCTTAAACCTGAATGGGAAGGCTTTCATTTGGTGGGAAGACCTTAGGAATGTGAAAGGAGTCCATGAGAAGGAATTGTCAAGGAAATAGTTCAATAAATACTTCAGGAAGAAGTATCTTTTAGAGAAATACATGGATGGGAAGACTAATGAGTTCTATGAACTCAGGCCAGGGAAATTCACCATAGTCGAATTTGTCAATAAATTCATTGAACTACTGAGGTATGTACCCTACATAAAAAAATGAAAAAGTATTGTAGAAATGGGTGCTCCTTATATGCCATATAGGTATTGAAATCTATTGAATATGACCAACCAAACCTAGAGGACCACGACATATGGAGAGAATACAAGGATGTGTTCCCAGAAGAGGTACCAGGTCTACCTCCGAGAAGGGATATTGACGTCTTGATAGAACTTACACTAGGAGTGGTACTAGCATCTAGAACTCCATATAGGACGAGCACGCTAGAGATGGTTGAGCTCAAGCTACAAAGGCTACATCTGACCCAGTGTATCTCCATGCAGAGCACCCATCTTGTTTGTGAAAAATAAAGATGGCACACTTTGACTGTGCATAGATTATAAATAATTCAATAAGACAATCATAAAGAACAAGTACCCCTTACCAAGAATCGATGACATGTTCGACCAATTGGGAGGTGCTTCCATAATATTGAAGATTGACTTAAGGTATGGATACCACCAAGTCTGGATTAAGGATGAAGACATCCAAAAAACAACCTTCAAAATGAGGTATGGTCACTGTGAATTTGTGGTGGTGGAATTTGGGTTAACCAATGCCCCTGCCACTTTTATGTGCTTGATGAATAATGTACTCAACAAATTTATGGAAAAATTTGTATTGGTTTTCATTGATGATATCCTAATATACTACAAGAACAGGGAGGAGAACAAAGAACATATTATACTCGTACTTCAACTACTAAGATAGAATCATCTCTACACTAAGTTTAGCAAGTGCGACTTCTTTTAGAAGCAAGTCCATTACCTAGGTCATGTCATTTCTAAGGAATGGGTGGCAATGGACCCCGACAAGACCATATCTATTATGGAATGGACTACCCCAAAGGATGTATCTGATATCAGATCCTTCATGGGCTTAGCAAGATACTATAGAAGGTTCATAAAAGGGTTTTCCAAGATTGGTTGTCCAATCACTGCCCTTCAAAAAAAGGGGATTAAATTCATTTGGACATCAAAATGTGAATAAATACTTTAGGAACTAAAATGCCTCCTGACACATGCACCCGTGCTAAATATTGCAGACCCGGATAATGATTTCCTCATGTGTACATATGCCTAGAAGGAGGGACTCAGAGGATTCCTTATGCAAGAGGGACGTGTAATTTTCTATGTGTACAAGAAATTAAATGAGCATGAGATCAATTATGTGACCCATGACCTAGAGTTGGCTACCATAGTACATGATTTAAAAATGTGGAGGCACTACCTTTTGGGTAGGATATTTGTTCTTATGACAGACCATTGTGGATTGAGACACCTATTTTATCAACCAAAACTCAATGCGAGGCAAGCTGGGTGGATGGCTCTCCTAAGTGAATTCAATTTTGAAATCAACCACATAAAAGGAAAGGAAACCAGGGTGGCTGATGCCCTTAGCAGAAGTATAAAAATGATTCATCTAGAAATAGTAAGAACCTATGAAATAGATGTTAGGGAAAGAGTTATAAATGCACAAGAGACAGATGCATTCTTCAAGACCTTGACCTCATACCAAATACAAGAGCCTACATGTTTGAATTATGAAGGTTACCAGATGCTCAAGGAAGGGTTGCTGACATATAGAAACATATTGTATATTCCAAAATGTAACGACTTGAAGAGGTTCATAATGGATGAACTATATAAGAGGCCATATACTGGTCACCCAGGATATCAAAATATGATCACAGCTACTAGGAAACAATTCTATTGGTCTAGGTTGAAGAAATACATAGCTAACTATCTACCTAAGTGCCTAGAATGCTAGCAAGTTAAGGCAGAACACTAACATCCAGTAGGATTGTTACAACCCCTACCAATCCCAGAATGGAAATGGGAAACCATCTCCATGGATTTCATCATCAGATTACCAAATTCGACCAAGCAAAATGATGCCATCATGGTCGTGGTGGACAAACTAAGTAAGTCTGCCCATTTCGTCCTTGTCAAGTCAACTTGCAAGGCAATATATATTGCCAACATCTTCATGAAGGATATATTCAGACCGCATGGCATTCCCAAGGAAATTATATCTGACAGAGAAACCAAATTTACTTCAAGCTTTTGGAAATCCCTAATGGTTGGCTTTGATACTAAATTGTTGTTCAACATAATCTATTACCCTCAAAATGATGGACAAATAGAAAGAGTGAACCAAATAGTGGAAGACATGCTAAGGATGCATGTAATGCACCAGCCTAAGAAGTGGGAAGACTACCTACCATTGGTAGAATTTTCCTACAACAATGGTTATCAAGAATCCTTGAAGATGAGCCCTTTTGAAGCCCTCTATGGTAGACAGTGCAAGATTCCAATGAGCTAGAATAATCCCATGGATAGAATTACAATCGAACCTGACATGCTGAAAGAAATGAAACAACAAGTAATTTAGATAAAGAAAAATATGAAGATTTCTCAGGATAGACAGAAAAGTTATGCCGACAGGAAAAGAACTCCCCGATAGTTCAAGACAAGAGACCATATCTACCTTAGAGTTAGACCCAATAAGAGTTCCCTAAGAATTGGAGCCTGTGCCAAGTTGGAACCTCGGTATTGTGGACCCTTTGAAGTCTTAGATAGGGTGATACCTATAGCCTATAGGATAGCACTTCCTCCCACTGTGAAGGCACATAATGTTTTTCATGTTTCACTATCAAAGAAATATGTACATGATGCTAATCATATAATTGACTGGTTTGTGATCTAGGTGGAGCTAGAGGGAGAATTCCTCCCTGAACCCCAATGCTTATTAGACAGGGAGGAAACCTCACTTAGAAACTTAACCATTGCATAGGTCAAAGTGCGGTGGAAACACTTTGGCCCAGATGAGGCTACATGGGAAATGGAGGATGCCATGAGAAAGGCATATAGGATTTTGTTTACTCTTGTACATACATGTCATGATGATAGATAGAACACTAAGGATGATTTTACTTTAAGGGGGAGGGAATTGTAACACCCTGTTTCCCCCAATTTGTAAATATAACTATATGGGCCAAGGAACTATGGAAAAATTAAAAGTGTGAATGTTTGATTTGATGGACCTCGTGTAGAAGGTCGATAAATGTAATTTTTTTTTTATTTAATAGAAAATTGTTGTGTTGCATGACTGTTGAAAGAGGGGATGTTCTAAGAGAGACCATGAAATGTTGTGAAAGGTGGTGGAGGGGACCAGGAATGGTTGCGTTAACCTCCATCGAAACAGTACCATGATGGAATTAATTACTTAGATTAGAACAAACCTCTGATCTAGAAATGAATCACAGTCAGGATGGTAGGTGGGAAGGCCTCCTCAAGATTTAATGAGGGGATGGGGAAGACTACCCATTTGTAAGGCTTCCAGACCTAACCACAGACTGGGAATTCGAGCCACACACAATCTTGCTGAGGAAGGCAAGAAAGGAAGCGTGGTGGGTAAAGGGAGACTTGTGAAGAAAATGTAGAGATGAGAGAGGAATATCTCGGGTCCAAGGAAGGATTTAAAGGGGAATAGTGAGTTCTGATCACAAAAAATAGAGATTAAGCTAGGAGAAGGAGAGTAACCTTCATCCCTATCTATTTCTGTATTGGGAGAAGGAGAGTACCCTTTGTCTTATACTTTCGTTGAGTTGGAAGTAAGAGATTGATTCTCAAAACATCATGGTTTAAGTTCAGGGGTGGCCAGTGATAAATCCATTTGAGTGACTGAGCCTATGGTTGGGTGGAAACGAGCACCCCTTTCAGCGGTCACATCATGCTCTATGGTTCTGATAAGTGTTTTCTTGCCTTATGTTTTGAATTGTAAACAATGGATGCATGTGAATATTTATATGTCTATAAAGGGTTATTTCTTTGTAGTAAATGATTAAGTTATGAGTACGCATTCATTTCCTTGAGAACCTATATTTCTTCCTAATTTTCCATACGCCCTAGTTTAGTCACTTGAAGACACTTTCCTGGGGATTTACATCACCATTCCAGAGTTGGAGCAAGCCTCTTGGCATAGCTTCTATTTTGGTAACCTCACAAGTTACCTAGCCTTGTTTTAGAGCTTAAAGCTCTGCAAGTTGGGAAGGTGTTTCCTTCAGATCAGTATTCTAGGAGACTATGAACCTGTGCCTATTTCCTTAAGAGAGGGAATCATATCCCAAGGGTTATATGAATACCCATGTGACCTGGATCTAGGAACCTTGGAACTCAAATATCTGATATGTAAAATTGTTATGACCATCGATTTGTGGATGGAGATCGAGGGTGGGGAATCATTATGGAGTGTGAAGGTGAAAGTAGTGGATGTGCTAGTTCATGGCCCACAATTCACCATTGTCTTTGATCTCATCAGATGGAAGATCAATGACTCCGATTCGACCAAGTTGGGTGAGTACTTCTAGATTTTGGAGGTTAAGTTCTCTGATAAAGAGAACACACGTTAGGAACCCGCAATTGTTGTGAACTATCAATCGACGGACACCTCGGTATCAGTTGGATCATGACCACCAGAACCTGAATAGTTGCGATATGGGTGGTTGTGAGCCCTTTTGGAAATCCACAGAGTAACAGAGTCCCTCATTACTATTGGTGTGAGAGAATAGAAAAACTCAAAATAGATAAAATTTTCAAGAATGAAGGCGAGACTCGAGATATCCGGACTCGCAGTTGGAATGAAGGTTGAGGCCTTTGAGCATCTACCAAACTCTCCCAAGTTTGAAGACATCAAAATATCATAAGGAAGAGCGACACCAGTCATCAGAACGGTTGTGGGGAGAATCCTGGACCGTTAGATCAATGTCTAGGGAAGCAAAGGAGAAATTTTGGGAAGAAATAGATCCTAACCATCGAATCTGAACGTGAAGGGATGATAGTCATCTGATCTAAGGTAAGGTTCATGAGTTTTAATGTTTGAGTGTACGGGAGGGTGGAATGGCCAAGGTCCTGAAGTCCTGAAGTTGATCTTGGTCATTGATCGCTAGGAGACACGTGTTAGCAGATTATTAACTCCAGAGAAATGACTTCGAGAGTTTCATATTGAGAGTTGAAACTCTTGAAGCCCTGAGAGCTAGAGTCCTAAAGTAAATCTCAACCGTCAGAACGAAAGGGACTCGTGGTAGAGATCCATTGTCCTTGGGTGAAAGTAAAGTTTGATATTTGAGGTTCCCGAATCCCGGAGAGCCAGAGGAGATATGAACCATCAGATGCAAAGGGACACGTGAAGACATATCATGGACTTTGGAGGAATCACCTAGAGAGTTTCAGATTGAGAGTTAAAACTCCTAAAGGATGAAGCACCAAAATGAAGAAGGGCCAAAGAACTCAGAGTCGTCGATATGCGAGGAGACACTTGTCAACAAATTGTGAGCTCCAGGTGAATTGTATTGGGGTTTCAGTTGAGAGTTAAGATTTCTAAACCTCGAAGACCCAAAGTGAATATGGACCACCAGATCTAGAGGGACACGTGGCGGTAGATCGTGGATAGCGGAGAAACTTGTTCAAGAGTTTTCAAATGAGATTTGAGACTCCCAAAGTACGGATATTCAGAGATCCAATGTAAATATCAAGTGTTGGATCGTCCGAGGAGAATCTGGCCCATCTGATCCAGAGGAGACGTGGCGTAGATCTGTGGATTCTAGGTAAAGTCCCGAAGTAATCCATGACCATCATATCAAGAGGAAAGGTGGCATAAATATTTAGATTTCAGGTGAAGACTCAAAGAAATCCTTAACCATTCTATTCAAGTGGACACGAAGAAGGAACCGACATACTTCGAGGGGAAGTGAATTTGAGATTTGAGATCTCAGAAGTCCAGAGACCCGAAGGAAATATTGACCATTGATCGAGAAAAGGGTCACAAGATCATTGATCTAGTTGAAAGGTCAAATCCCCGAAGCAGAGGCTGAGCCGTTGATTGAGAAGGACAGGTGTCAACAAATCGTCAACTTCGGAAGATTGACGTACCAAAGAAAGGAAAGTTTGAGACTTCAGAATTCTAAAGTTTGGAATTCTGAAACAAATCATAGCCATTGATTTGAAAGAGGTCATATATGATCCATAGCTTTGAAACAGATAGATCTAAGCTGTCAGTTCAGACACACCATCAAGATTGTGAGATCAACGATCTCGTAGAATTGCAGAGATTGTAGGTGTGTGAAATTTAAAAAGTTGAGGGTGGTCCACAATCCAAACCATGGTTTTGGATAAAGGACACATGGAGGCTCAAGGAGAATTGTGGGTCGAAAAGTAGTTTGGTTCCAAACCACCTTCGGTCGTGCCCGCAATTGGGTATTTGCGTGAGGTCATTGCCTAAGGTCACATATAAGGAGGGCCTAAGAGAAAAGGGGATAACTCCAACTTCGAGACTTCACTGAAGCACGAAGGAGAAGGTCGTGGGTATCATAAGACCTACACCAGAGTTTGAAAGGGTTTGTGTTTGATTACTATCAAGGTCTCAAAGTCTCATTTGATTTACAGAATCAAATAATCTTGACTGGAGGGTTGGGTTGAGTCCTGAAATTTCCAAATTAGAACCTATGGAGAGAGAGAATTTATTCCTGGAAGGAGGACGATTTATTTATTTATTTATAGCCTCGTGGTGGGTGTGTTACAAATTGGTATCAGAGCATGGTTACAACACTTGGATTGCTTGGGCTTACGGATGAGTCACTTAAAACTCTATTTGGAGTACTTTTAAAAGACTGACACCCTACCTTACCTCTTTCTTAAATAGTCTGGTTAAAATTGTTATTAAGGAAAAGAATGAAACATTCTACTATGTGTATGCATTTAAGAAATTGAACTGTGTATTGTTCATGAGCTAATAAACTGTTAGATAATAATAAGTGTTTTTTTGAACACTCGAGCAGATAGTAAACCATGGGAAAACTCCAAGACTAAAGGATGGTGATGTGTCATTAAGTGGGGGATGGCTCCCACAATAGAGATGATGAATTTGACGAAAGGAGGGCGGTGGAAACCCCTCCAGATCTGGCTAAAACTGTAAGGACCCTCAAGGCCAAATTATAGAGTTGCAAGGATGACATTGAAAGATTGATAAAGGAGCAAGAAAAACAAACATAATTAATGCGGCCTTTCTTCAGAGCTTATCTGAAATACAGAGACAACTACAACATGAACCCACAACCATTCATGTGGAACGACAACATAAGAAGAGAATGTTAGAAAAATAGGACCTTGGAGCAATAAAATAAAACAAATGCGGAAACAAAACACAGAAGATACACAATACAACAGAGACACAGATTTACGTGGTTCACCCAGTGTGGGCTACATCCACCAAAGAAATTGCTAGGTCCTTTCTTTATTATTATCTAGCAAAATGAAGGGATACAACCTATAGTAAAACTCCCTGCAACTTCCTCTTCTTTCTCTCACAGTCTCCTCTCTCAGAATACAATACTCACCAACATACATAGCCACAATACATTTCCCTCATAAAAGAGCATTCCCTTCTAGGGAAAAAAACCCTAACATAATCTCTATTGTTAGATCAGGGACCTTATAATGAATGGTCCATATTTACAATTAAATTACAATATACTTTTACAAGGAAATTTTTTCTTCGAGGGCTTCGCCCTCGAACCCTTGCTGGGGGCCCGCTTGCCCCCAGACCCCCCAGCCAAGGGGATAGCCCCCCCAAACCCTGTAGAGGGGGTACCCCCCCTCTGCACTCCCCCGCATGGAGGAATGTACATACTTCTGGGATGTAAATACTTCATGGGGTATA
The DNA here is from genome assembly GCA_009831015.1 of Picea engelmannii. Lineage (NCBI taxonomy): Eukaryota > Viridiplantae > Streptophyta > Pinopsida > Pinales > Pinaceae > Picea > Picea engelmannii. The sequence continues at coordinate 1,197,405 of ML778014.1, read as the reverse complement.
AACATGGCTGAAAGTAAAAGACCTCTAAATCAAGAAGATAATCAGGCTCCACAACCAACAATCTCCCACTTGGAGACTGATCTCAACAACTCCATCACTGCTGTATATGATGGAATCTAAACCTTCTTGGACCTAGAAAATTTCTCATCTTCATCTTCATTCTTGAAGACCAACTGAAACTGAGCAGGAACTCAGTTTCTCCCTGGTTACTCCCTTTGTTAACATGTCTGCAGGATTCTAGCTAGTGTGTATCTTTTCCAACTTCAATTGTCCATCTTCCAAGGTGGATCGTATGAAGTGGTACCTCAACTGTATATGCTTAGTCTTAGAATGGAAGGATGAGTTCTTTGCAAGGTGAATGGCACTCTGACTGTCACATTACAACCTGCTATTCTCCTGCTTCTTTCCCAATTCCCCCATAAACCTTTGTAACCAAATCATTTCTTTACTAGCCTCTGTAGAAACAACATAATCTGCCTCTGTTGTTGAAAGTGAAACAACCTTTTGCAGTTTCAAAATCCAACTTACTATTGTTCCACCTATAGTAAAAATATACCCTGTGGTGATCCTCCTGCTGTCTTTATCACCTGCCATATTTGAATCAACATATCCTTGTAGAAAAGTGTTTGAACCTCCAAAACATAGTGCATGTGTAGTAGTACCTCTCAAACACTTGAGAATCCACTTTACTTCCTCCCAATGTTCTTTACCTAGATTGTTCATATACCTGCTCAAAACTCCCACTGCATGTGCAATATCTGGTCTTGTGCAAACCATTGCATACATCAAGCTGCCAACTGCTAATGAATATGGGACCCTGGACATGTATTCTATCTCCTCCTATGTCTTGGCACACATTTCCTTAGTTAATTTGAAATGGCTGGCCAAAGGTGTACTAACTAGTTTTGCATTCTACATTCTAAACCTCTCCAACACCTTCTCTGTGTACTCACCCTCAGACAATATCAGTTTGCGATTTTTCCTGTCTCTTGTTATTCTCATACCAAGGATTTTCTTTGCAGCACCCAAATCATTCATCGAAAATGAATTCGATAATATCTTCTTGAGCACATTTATATCCCGTATATTAGAACCTGTAACAATCATGTCATCTACATACAATAGCAAGATAATATAGCTTTCATTTTCTAGCCTTTTAAAATAAACACAGTGATCAGAATGACATCTATTATAACCCTGTTCTATCATAAACCTGTCAAACTTCAAATACCACTGCCTTGGAGCTTGATTTAGGCCATATAATCTCTTCTTCGAATTGCATACCAAATTCTCCTTCCCTTTGACCTCATACCCCTGTGGTTGCTGCATATAAATCTCTTCCTCCAAATCCCCATGGAGAAAATCTATTTTTACATTTAACTATTCAAGATGCAAATCTTCTACTGCCACAAGACTTAAAATAGTCCTAATTGAAGTCATTTTAACAATACGAGAAAATATTTCATCAAAATCTATACCTTTCTTTTGTGCAAACCCCTTTACAACAAGTTTAGCCTTATACTACTTTTCTCCTCCACCTTCTTCCTTCAACTTGTAAACCCATTTATTCTGCAATGCTCTTTTTCCTATAGGCAACTGAACCAAGTCCCAAGTCTAGTTATTTTCCAAGGAATCCATTTCCTCTTTCATGCCTTGCTCCCAGTTATTTTTGGTGTCTACCTGCATTGCCTCTTCATAACATTCTGGTTCACCAGAATGAGTCAACAATAAATAATATAATGAAGGAGAGTATCGTTCAGGGGGCATAATTAACATGGTAGATATTCTAACAAAACTTGCAGGTGTTTGAGGTACCTGCTGCTCCTGCTGTTGTACATTTTGATTTTCAGGTTCCTTTGGAATTTCTTTTTCAGTGATCTCATCAAGCACTGTGTATTCTTGTTTTCCTGTTTCTTGTTTCTTTCCCTGCAACTGAT
>ML778014.1:1177501-1190326 GCA_009831015.1 Picea engelmannii | reverse complement strand
GATCTAGGATAGCGATGGCGAGAGGAAGCAACGTTTAAATGGTATGTCACCTATCCTTCTTTAGTTAGTAAATTCAATATTTAAAACTTAAGGAAAGCGTCATGTTCTGGTGTGTTTTGTTCTAGATATAGGTGAATCGTGCATTGGTGTACAGTCTCTTTTTCTCATTTCTTGAGAATATTTATATTGATGAGTTTAATAAATTTTGGGACGTTGTGCATCTGGGAATGATAAATTTTTTCTCTTGCTCATAGCATAGCTTTCATCGAAATGAAAATATTGCATCTTCATCTCTTTGCATAAATTTCGAGTTGGTCAAAACACCATATTGTCCACGCCATTTTCCTCTTGAGTAACAACAACCATAAAATAAAGCGCTTATAAAAATTGATTAGACATTTTTATATTTTCTGGTAGAAAACCTACATTAGATTAGTTGTAGGGCTCTAGAATAGGTGTGAAAGATAACTTTCCAAAGTTGCAAACAAACATAGTATCTTGTGATAGGGAGAGTTAAATCCACTTACTACATTTTTTCCTGGGAAGCCCTTCTAACACAAGGGTCAATCACGAGGTCGCATTGAGACTGGAAGAGTTACTCACCCTGCGTTTTTAGTCTTGGTGTAGAGATTACATGTATTATGGGGGTCACTTGAAGGTATACCCACAATTATGAGTGGAAGCCTTTTGAGTTTATTTTGGGCTAGATACCCTGCCTTTGCGCATGGATCGGACTGTCGACTGTTTCCCCAGGCATCACTATAGTAATTGGTAACCTTAGTGGCCTATCTCTCTAGGTTCTTTACATGAGGTGACTGTGGAGGGGCAAGTCTTCATGGTACCTGGAATCGACGTTGGCCAAACTCACTTGGGATCCTTGGAGGGTATACCCACGATTATGTGTGGGAGCTTGCACCAGGGTGTAAGTCCATTAAGCAGGTTGTCAACGTAATTTTTCCACTCTCTCTATCTTATCCCCTTCTCACTTTGTTTCTGTGATGTTGGATTTCATCACCAACTAGTGTGCTCATTGTGAGAAGGTTTTGTTTGTTTGCTTGCTTACTATACTTTTAGCGTGTGTTGTTTTCCCTTGTGGACTCCAGGTTGGATTTTTATTTTTAATGGCGTCAGTTCCCGAAATGACCAATGAAGGAACCCCTTTGCCAGGGGAACCTTTTGTTTTTCCTTCTTACAGAAAAATTGGTCCTCCTCACATCATTACTTTGAGCCTTCTAGGTCTCATGATTGGATTGTCGGTGTGGCTTTTTTCCACTCAGGTAATCCCGAATGCAGTAAGTGCTTCGGTTGTAAAGACTTTCCCCAAAGAACATCAACCTCATGTTGATCCTTCACCTTCTTCACCTTCTTCACTTGCAAGGTCTTCTTCCATTTCATCTTCTTCGCTGAGTGAAAACTCTCAAGCTAGTAACTTGGTGAATAAGAAGAAGAAGAAAAGGAAGAATATGAAGAAGAAAAATAAGAAAGGATCCACACTTCCAACCACTACCAGACGTGTTGGAAAGAAACTAGTTACTGTTGATCGTGTTGGGAGTGTTGGTGATGTCAAGATCACCTAGACAAACCGTAATCCCAAGTACCCTTGCATGCTTTGTAATGGTAGCCATTTTCTTAAGGATTTCCCTGGTCTATCCAAGGTTATATAAGCATGGTCTACACAACCTCACCAACCCATGTCATCAGCCTCTGAACAACATGTTGATGGCCCCCCATCAACTAGTCAAGATACCATTGGGAAGAAGAAAAGTAGAGTCAAGTTATTGTGTATGTTATGCAAAGGGAGTCATCTAACTCACATTTTCCCTCGTATGGACAATTCCTCAAAATTAATGGAAGAAATGATTGTTTCACTGCCTCAACTTCCAGCTGCTTATCATAAATTTTCTCTTGAGCCCCCTATAGTTGATGGAATGATCACTTCGGTCCCTTCACCAGTCAATACGGTTAATCGTGTCATCAATCTGGTCACATCCTTATTTGAACTAGTTGAAAAAGTGGTTGATCCGATACCATCCTTGGTCAATCCTACTCTCCCCTCAGAGAGTGAAACTAAAGCGGTCGATCCGATCCCATCCTCGGTCGGTCCCACTCTCCCGTTAGAGAGTGTCACCCAAGTGGTCGATCCATTTCCACCTGTCAACCCCATTCTCCCCTTGGAGAATGAAACCCAAGTGGTCGATCTGTTCTCATCATCGGTCAATCCTACTCTTCCGCTAGAGATTAAACTTGATAATGCCCATGTTTTCTCGTTGATACATAATCTACCATGCTGAGGGCTATTCCTCCTCCCATGGAACCCCCTCCAAGTAATGAGGCCATCCATTTTGATTGGGGTGTGCTAACTAGACCTCGTCTTCCCTCTCACATTCCTTTCCATATTACAGTGTAGGTTTGTGGTCGAGATGTTCCTCAGACACTGATAGATGAAGGTGCGTCTGTTAGTATTTTGTCCTCTTTTGCTTGGAAAGCTTTGGGTTTTCCTCAGCTTGTGTCAGTTACGTCGAATCTGTTAGATTTTAACAGAAGAACCAACCAACCTTTAGGGACCCTTCCTTAGTTTCCTGTAACTTGGGAGAGAAAATTGTCTTTATTGACTTCATGGTAGTCCAAGACCCCTTGGATTTGTCTTTACTCTTTGGGAAAGATTATGTTTATGCCATGAAATATATTGTGTCTACTCTTTTTCGTGTGATATCTTTCCCTCATGATGGACGAGTTGTGACTGTTGATCAACTTTCATTCATTGACCATGATTGGATTGCCTCGCTAAATGGTTCTTATATGCAGAGGGTATCACCCCCGCCACAGGTCAATTATGTGGCGTTGTCACCCATGGCTTCAACTTCTGATGACTTAGATCTAGTAGTTGACATGGTGATCTCTTCGAGAGGGTTGTTAGAGCTTGATCTCTTTACTGATGTCATGACCTTTGACATGGTGTCCTTCCAGAGTGTGTTTCTTCCTTCCAGTGAAGACCTCTTGGAAGCCATGACCACATTTTGTCCCTTGACATGGTGTCATTCTGGAGCATTGTCCTCTTGGAATCCATGATCAAGAAGAGAGACTCTGATAGTTTTTTTGTCTCTGAGGCAACCTCGTTAAAAAATGAAATAGATGTCTTTGAGCATGATTTTCTGATTTCAAGCTCGTTAAAAAATGAAACCACTTATGAGGATATTTTTTTTGTCTCTATGGCAACCTCGTTAAAAAATGAAACAAAGGTATGGGGATTGAACCTAAATTCACAATAATAGTTCTTATTCATGTGTCAAGCTCATTTAAAATTGAAACAGATTTTCCCCCCTCTCTGTTCGAGTCAAGTCCCTTGTCTAGTATTTGAAGCTTCATTTCATTTGTCTTTGCAGTTAGATGAAATGAAGCTTGGGGGGAATTTGTCTACGGCCTCTGGACTTCATGCTGAAGCTAAAATACTAGACACTTAAGCTGGGGGATAAGTACCAACCATCCCTATGTTATGCGTTGGGAAGTCACAAGCATAGTTTTCTATGGTTCAAGCTTGTGTAAAAATGAAACCACTTACCTCAAGCATAGTTTTTCGCTGGTTCAAGCTTGTGTAAAGATGAAACCAGGTCCAAGCATAGTTTTGTTTAGTTTTAAGCTTGTGAAAAAATAAAATCTATCCCAAGCATATTTTTTGTTTTTTTTAAAGGTTACGTAAAAATGAAAACAATCCCGAGCTTAGTCTTTGTTCTTTCTCATTCTCATAAATCAATGAGAATGTAACTGAGTATACTTTTATCACTTTTTTGGACTTGTAAAGGTTATATGAAAAAGGAACCCACTGGAGTTCCCTTTAAGCTCTTTTCAGACTCTCTAAACATGAAAATATTGTTGAGAGACCTTGTTTTTTTCATGCTCATAAAAGTATTTGAATAAAACGTTCGATGGGCGATAGTTTATCAGTTTTTCAGTCCTGCCAAACTATTTTATGAAAAAAGAATTGAGAGATTTCTCTTTAAGTGTTTTTTAGACTCTATAAAAATGAAAAACCCCCGAGTTTTCTTCCTTTGGACTCATAAAACAAACATCAAAAGGCCCATATGGGACTGAACCACTCCTTCCTAGGGTTCGTTAAACATACTCCGAGGGACTCGTCCGAAGGATGAGCTTTAGTTACAAGCATATGTTATCCTCCTTAAGCTTGCGTAAAGATAAAGAGGTACTCGCCAGAAATGGTGGGGGAAAAATTGGGAAAGAAATATGTCTAAACTTGTATTCCATGGAAGAGTCACTTTTGAACATGACACCCTTTCACTCACCTTGTGTCTAGGTTGGAAAATCCACTTGTCTCTTGATCATACTCCTTTATAAGATTACAAATTGGTCTGTGATCCCTGTTGTTGAGTCAGTATTTCCAAGACAGTTGTCGTGTCATCAATATGTTCAAATACAAGTCCAACCCTGAAATCCTTCTATTGCGTCAGCCATTTTTGCAGTCCTTAAGCCTTCTATTGCGTCGACCATCCCTGAGTCAGTCCTAAATCACTTGTTACTGTGATCTACCTCAAATCTTGTTACCCGTTTCATGTCATTGACGTGGGATACATTAAGGCCCTCCTGTGATGAGTCTTTTCCTATCAACTTCAATTCATTATCCAGGAATTAGACTTAGAAACTAATTGGTACCTTGGAACTTGCATGCCTCAATGGTAGGTTTCCTCACTTTCAACAATAGGTTTTCATTATCTACCCCTGATCGGGAGATTTCGTCGAGTGTTCGACCTCATCTTATTGATTCACATTCGTTGGATTGTACTAGTACACCTTGGGGGTCATTGACATTAATGGTGATTCCCCTTGCACTTGTTAACGGTATACACTAATGACCAGTAATCAAGTGGTTTCTACCATGTTCGACTTCGACACATGTATTCACATGGTTAGATTCATACTATAGAGTGGTGGAGATGAAGACCCTGGATCTTTTCTGATAGATTCAGGTTGCATTGGAGTATATTCAATTTGTACTATTGCATACATCCACATTGTATGTGTTGTGGCTATGTTCAAATTTGAGTCCTTAATACATATATCCATAGTGTATTTTTGGTGGCTATGTTCATATTTGAGTCATAATGGCATGGATCCGCAATGTATGTTTGGTGGCCATGACCTGTCTTACTTGACATGGATATTTGTATGTCAACATTTAATCTTTGACTCATTTATAGTCTGAGTATGAGAATTCCTACCTCAGTGATGATGTATTATTGTACTGTATTTCCTTGTTTGTTGGCAGGTTTCTAACCGACTGTTCCTTATTCCCTACACACACTCGACAAAGTATGTCATCTATCACTCTGTTCTAACTTCATACTTTGGGGGTCTCTCTGTTACACATAATTTTCGTCATCCCTATGACCATTAATGATTTAAACCTATCTGTAGTCTTCAGAGGGGTCAGTGGCCTAAGTTCTTGAAGAAAGAAGGGAGAAGAACTTTTTCTGAGAAAAGAAGTTGCATTTTCCTTTATGAAAACCCTATTAAAGATGATTTTTGCATGCTGCACTATGTCTAGGGTTGGAGAATTCCTGATTCTCACAGGCTGCACCATAGTTGGGTTGCAAGAGGTTCACAGGTTTCTCTATAAGCAGGGTGCGAGAATGCTCATACGTGGGAAAAACGAGCATCTTCTTGATGCTTCTAGAAGGAGAAACTTCCATGGTGAGGTGGCATCCAAATGGTTTGGATCTTACTCGCTTTCATGATTTAGTGGGATCATCCTAACCTCCTCACCTTATCCTCTTCAACTTATAAAAGGAGAGAAGCTCTCATGGAGAAAGTTAGCTTTTGATTTTGGAGCTTGGATTGGATTGAGATTTGGAGATTGTTAGCTTGGATAGATGAGCCATTTTGTCAAGATAGATTGTGAATATTATCAGATCTATGCTCTCAGAATTCTTGGAGTGGAAGTGTGTGGGGAATGACGGATAGTTGGAAGGGACCTTATGATATCAAGGCCATGGTTGTAATCTCTCTTTCACATTTAATATGATACAATAACATGATTCTTTCCTATAAAGCTTGTTGTGTTTTATTGTATGATTCCTTGATCACATACATAGATTTTTGTTGAGTTTATGCTACTACTATCACTTTGGTTGGTTGCGTTCTTTTGTAGGATCATCATTGTATGAGTGTTGGAATGGATCTAGGATGACGATGGCGAGAGGAAGCGACATTTAGATGGTATGTCACCTATCCCTCTTTAGTTAGTGAATTCAATATTTAAAACTTAAGGAAAGAGTCATGTTCTGGTGTGTTTTGTTCTAGATCTAGGTGGATCTAGGGAGATCAATTAGTGTCCACACCTACCAATTTATCCAATAACAATAGTACATGCTTTAAAAATGTGGAGGCACTACCTTGTAGGTAAGAGATATATTCTTATGATAGACCATTGTGGATTGAGACACCTGTTTTATCAACCAAAACTCAATGCTAGGCAAGCTAGGTGGATGGATCTCCTAAGTGAATTCAATTTCAAAATCAAACACATAAAAGGAAAGGAAAATAGGGTTGTCGATGCCCTTAGAAGAAGTATAAAAATGATTCATTTGACAGTAGTAAGCACCCATGAAACAGATGTTAGGGAAATATTCATAAATGCACAAGAGACAGATGAATTCTTCAAGATCGTGACCTCATACCTAAGAAAAGAGCCTACATGGATAAAGTATGAAGGCTACTAGATGCTCGAGGAAGGGCTTTTGAATTATAGAAATAGATTGTATATTCAAAACTATGAAGACTTGAAGAGGTTCATAATGGATGAACTACATAAGAGACCATATACTGGTCACCCAGGATATCAGAAGATGATCACAACCACTAGGAAACAATTCTATTGGTTTGGGTTGAAGAAAGACATATCTAACTATCTATCTAAGTGCCTAGAATTCTAGCAAGTTAACACAAAACACCGACATACAACAAGATTGTTAGAGACCCTACCAATCCCAAAATGGAAATGGGAAACCATCTACATGGATTTCATCACCAGATTACCAAAGTCGACCAAGAAAAATGATTCCATCATGGTCGTGGTGGACAAACTGAGTAAGTATACCCATTTCATCCATGTCAAGTCAACCTATAAGGCAATAAATATTGCCAACATCTTCATGAAGGATATATTCAGACCGCATAGCATGCCCAAGGAAATCATATCTGACACAGACACCAAATTTACTTCAAGCTTTTGGAAATCCCTAATGTCTAGCTTTGAGACTAAATTGTTGTTTAGTAGAGCCTATCACCCTCAAACTAATGAAAAAATAGAAAGAGTGAATCAAATAGTGGAATACATGCTAAGGATGCATGTAATGCACCATCCTAAGAAGTAGGAAGACTACCTACTATTGGTATAATTTGCCTACAACAACGATTATCAAGAATCCTTGAAGATGGGCCCTTTTGAGGTCCTCTACGGTAGACAGTCCAAGATATAAATCAACTGGAATAATCCCGTGGAAAAAAATTACAATTGGACCCAACATGATGAAAGAAATGGAACAACAAGTAATTCAAATAAAGAAAAATTTGAAGATTGCTCAGGATAGACACAAACGTTATGCCGATAGGAAAAGAACTACCCGAGAGTTCAAGAGAGGATACCATGTCTACCTCAGAGTTAGACCCAGGAAGAGTTCCCTAAGAATGGGAGCCTATGCTAAGTTGGCACTTCAATATTGTGGACCCTTTGAAGTCTTAGATAGGGCGGGACCTGTAGCCTATAGGCCATCACTTCCTCCCACTGTAAAGGCACATAATGTTTTTCATGTTTAATTATTGAAGAAATATGTACATGATGATAATCATATAATTGGCTAGTATGTGATCCATGTGGATCCGGAGGGAGCATTCCTACTAGAACCCCAATGCATATTAGACAGGAAGGAAACCTTACTCAGGAACTGAACCATTACACAGGTCAAGGTATAGTGGAAACACTTTGGCCCAGATGAGGCTACGTGGGAAATGGAGGATGCCATGAGATAGGCATATATGACTTTGTTTACTCCTATACATACATGTCATGATGATAGATAGAAATTGAGGACGGTGTTCCTTTAAGGGGGAGGAAATTGTAACACCCTGTTTCCCCCAGTTTGTAAATATAACTATATGGGCCAGGGAACTATGGAAAACTTAAAAGTGTGAATGTTTGATTTGATGGACCTCATGTAGAAGGTCGATGAATGTAAATTATTTTATTTTAATATAAAATGGTTACATGTTGCATGACTGCTGAAATAGGGGATGTGCTAAGATAGACCACAAAATGCTGTGAAAGGTGGTGGAGGGGACCAGGAATGGTTGCACTAACCTCCACCGAACCTGTACCATGTTGGAATTAATTACTCAGATCAGAACAACCCTATGACATGGGAATGAATTACAGTCAGGTAGGTAGGTGAGAAGGCCTCGTAAAGAGTTAATGAGGGGATGGGGAAGACTACCCATCCATAAGGCTTCCAGACCTGACCACGGACTGGGAATTCAAGCCACATGCAATGTTGCAGAGGAAGGTAAGAAATGAAGTGTGGTGGGTAGAGGGAGACCTGTGAAGAAAATTCAGAGGTGAGAGAGGAAGCTCTCGAGTCCAAGGAAGGAATGAAAGAGGAACACTGAGTTATGATAATAGAAAATAGAGATTAAGCCGAGATAAGGAGAGTAACCTTCATCCTAATCTATTTTTGTATTGGGAGAAGGAGAGTAACCTTCATCCCTAACTTATGTTCAGATAGAAGTAAGAGATTGATTCTCAAACATCGCAGTTTAAGCTTGGGGGTGTCCAGTGATAGATCCATTTGAGTGACTAAGCCTATGGTTGGGTGGAAATGAGCACCCCTTTCAGTGGTCACATCACGCTCTATAGTTCTTGCCTTATGTTTTGAATTGTAAACAATGGATGAATGTGAGTATTTATATGTATATAAAGGGTTCTTTCTCTGTAGTAAATGATTAAGTTATGAGTATGCATTCGTTCACTTGAGAACCTATATTTGTTCCTGATTTTCCATATGCCCCAGTTTAGTCGCTCGAAGATTCTTTCCCCATGGATTTACATCACCTTTATAGAGTCAAAGAAAGCCTCTTGGCATAGCTACCATTTTGGTAACCTCACAAGTTACCTTGCCTTGATTCAGAGCTTAAAGCTCTCTAAGTTGGGAAGGAGTTTCCTTCATATCAGTAGTTTAGGAGACTCTGAACCTGCGCCTATTTCCTTAACCAAAAACCTAACTAAGAGTGGGAATCATAGCCCAAGAGTTATATGAAGACCAACGTGACCTGGGGCTAGGAACCTTGGAACTTGAAGCTCTGAGATGTCAAATTGTTAAGACCATCGATCTATGGATGGAGATCAAGGGTGGGGAATCATTGTGGAGCATGAAGGTGAAAGTAGTAGACATGCTAGTTCGTGGCCCACAATTCACCATTGCCATTGATCTCCTCGACTGGAAGATTAATGACTCCAATTTGATCAAGTTGGGCGAGTACTTACAGATTGTGGAGGTTAATTTATCTGATAAAGAGAACGTACATTGGTACCCCGCAATTTCTATGAACCATCGATCAACAGACACTTCAGTATCAGTCAGATCATGACCACCAGACCCTGAATAGTTGCAATATGGGTGGTCATGAGCCCTTTCAGAAATCTGAGGAGTAACAGAATCCCTCAGTACCGTCAGTGTGAGAGAATCAAAAATATCGGAAGAGATAACATTTTCAAGAACAAAGGCGAGATCCGAGATATAAGGACTCGTAGGAGGAACAAAAGTTGAGGCCTTTGAACATCTACCAAACTCTCTGAAGTTAGAAGACGTCAAAATCTTAGAATGAGGAGCAAAAATATCCATTAGAACGACTATGGGGAGAAGCCCGAACCGTTATATAATCATCTAGGGAAGAAATGGAGAAATGATGGGAAGAAACAGATCCTAACCATTGGATTTGAGTGTGAAGGGACGATATTCATCTGATCTAAGGTAAGGTGCACAAGCTTTAACGTTTGAGTGTACGGGAGGGTGGACTGGCCAAGGTCCCGAAGTCCTGAATTTGATCTTGGATATAGATCACTAGGAGACATGTGTCAATAGATCAGTGACTCTAGAGAAATGACTTCGAGAGTTTCAAATTGAGAGTTGAAAATCCTGAAGCCCGGAAATCTGAAGTCCTGAAGTAAATATCAACCGTCAGAACGAAAGGAACATGTGGTAGAGATCCGTTTTCCTCAGGTGAGAGTAAAGTTTGATATTTGAGGTTCTCGAATCCCAGAGAGCCGAAGGAGATATGAACCGTCAGATCCAGAGGGACACGTGACATCAGATCATGGACTTCGGAGGAATCACCTCGAGATTTTCAAATTGAGAGTTGAAACTCCCGAAGGCCAAAGCACTGAATGGCCGAAATGCCGAAGGGCCTAAGAATTGAGAGTCATTGATCTGCAAGGAGACACTTGTCAACATATCTCGAGCTTCGAGTGAATTGTATTGGGGTTTCAGTTGAGAGTTAAGATTTTCGAACCCCGAAGACCCAAAGTAAATCTGGACCATCAAATATAGAGGGACACACGGTGATAGATTGTGGACTCTAGAGAAATCTATTCTAGAGTTTTTAGTTGAGATTTGAGAATCTCTAAGTCCAAAGAACCAAAGAGAAGAAGTAAATTTCAAGCGTCAGATCATCCGAGGAGAATCTGGACCGTCTAATCTAGAAAATACATGGTGCAGATATGTGGATTCTGGGTAAAGTCCTGAAGTAATCCATAACCATCAGATCAAGAGGATAGGTGGCATAAATCTATTGATTTTGGGTGAAGAGCCGAAGTTAGCCTCAACCATTCGATTCAAGTGGACATGCGACAGGAATCTACATACTTTGAGGGGAAGTGAAGTTGAGATTTGAGATATCAGAAGTTCAGAGACCCGAAGGAAATCTCAACCATTGATCGAGAAAAGGGTCGCAGGACCATTGATCCAGTTGAAAGGTCAAATCCACAAAGCATAGGTAGAGCCATTGATTGAGAAGGACAGGTGTCTGCAAATCGTCGACTCTGGAATATTGATGTACAAAAGAAAGGAAGTTTGAGACTTGAGAATTTTGAAGTCTGAAATTTCGAAACAAATCACAGTCGTTGATTTGAAAGAGGTCAGATGTGATCTGCAAATTTGAAAGGGATGGATATAAGTCATTAGTTCAGAGACACCATCAATATCGTGAGATCAACGGTCCCATATCATTGCATATATCAGAGGTTCATAAACTTTAAAAATTTGAGGGTGAGCTGTAATCCAAACCATGGTTTTGGAGAAAGGACACATGGAGGCTCGAGGAGAATTACAGGACGAAAAGTAGTTTGGTTCCAAACCGCCTTTGGTCGCACCCACAAATGGTTTTTTGCATGAGGTCATTTCCCAAGGTCACATCTAAGGAGGGGCCAAGATAAATGGGGCTAATACCAACTCTGAGACTTCGCTGAAGCGCGAAGAAGAAGGTCGCGGATATCATAAGACTTGCACCAGAGGCCGAAAGGGTCTGTGTTTGATTAAGAGGTGAGACTATCAAGGTCTCAAAGTATCATTTGAATTAGAGAATCAAAGAATCTTGACTGGAGGGTCAGGATGAGTCTCGTACTTTCCAAATTAGAACCCGTGGAGAGAGATAATTTGTTCCTGGAAGGAGGACAATTTTTTTTTTTTTTAGCCTCGTCGTGGGTGTGTTACAATCCACCAAGGTGCAAGGCCAAGGATCAACCCATGCATTAGGAAAGGGTTCCTTGGAACACATCCAGGGGCCCTAGAACACATATAGGGACTTGTTGGTTGTGGAGCCTGATTATCTTCCTAATTTAGAGGTCATTGGTTTCAGTCGTGTTTATACCCCAGGAAGTATTTACACCCCAGAAGTATGTACACTCTTCCATGCGGGGGAGTGCAGAGGGGGGGTACCCCCTCTGTGGGGTCCAGGGGGGCTATCCCCCCGGCTAGGGGATTTGGGGGCAAGTGGCCCCCCAGCGAGGGTTTGGGGGCAAAGCCCCCAAAGCAAAAATTGACTTGTAAAAGTATATTGTAATTTCATTGTAAATCTAGACTGTTCATTATAAGGTCGCAGATCTAACGATAGAGATTATGTTAGGGTTTTTTGCCCTAGAAGGAAACCCTCTTTTATGAGGGAAATGTATTGTGGCTATGGTTAATGGTGAATATTGTATTCTGAGAGAGGAGACTGTGAGAGAAAGAAGAGGAAGTTACAACGGGTTTTGCTATAGGTTGTATCCCTTCATTTGCTGGATAATAATAAAGGAAGGACCTAGAAATTTCTCTGGTGGATGTAGCCCACACTGGGTGAACCACATAAATCTGTGTCTTCTATGTTTTGTTTCTGCATTTGTTTTATTTTATTGCTCCGCGGTCCTGTTTTTCTAACAACTGGTATCAGAGTGTAAGGTAACTCGTAGGAAAAGAAGGTTCCTGGTTCGAGTGGGAGAAATGTCAGAAGATGGAAAGTTTAGGGTCGAGAAATTTAATGGACAAAACTACCAGTTATGGACGATGCAGATGGAAGACTATTTATATCAGAAGGATCTATTCCTACCATTGAGTGGAGTAGAAAAGAAGTCGGCGGCCATGAAGGACGAAGAATGGGAGATTCTTGACAGAAAGGCTCTAGGAACGATACGGCTGAGCTTGGTAGCGTCAGTGTCTTTCAATATTTCGAAAGAAAAGACAATGAAGGGTTTGATGGATGCGTTGGCCAAATTGTATGAAAAACCCTCAA
>ML778014.1:1141305-1170838 GCA_009831015.1 Picea engelmannii | reverse complement strand
GAGAGAGTGGAAAAGGGGGAGAGAGAAAACAAGAGTGAGATAAGGGGGGAGAGAGAGAAAGGGAGAGAGGCTAGAATGTCTAAGAGTGTGAGAGGGACATAGAGGAAGACAAATATATGGGATAGAGAGATATAGTGTCAAAGTGTGAGAATGACATTGTTGTAATACCTTTCCTCTATGATGTTGTTTTAATAACTTTCCTTTGTGGATTGAGTATCTGTGGGGTTCGTTGTCGTGGGGTTTTGATAGTCAAATATGAGATGACAAATCAATATATGGAGTTTGGACAGTCAAATCCAAGATGACACATGTTTGCATGAAACGTCGCAATAGAGACGATATCTATGGCATCAGAAAATAAACGTCACGTGAAAAGAAGTTTGAGGGGTCCATTGTTTGTCGTTCTCCTGACAACATAAAGTGGCAATTGTGTCGAATACACTGTTGGAATTTGACCCAAATATATGCATGGGGATGGAAAAGGAACCATCATTTTCTTATGGATATGGTGAACCATACATTCATGTTAGAATTTATCCATTGGTTAACCATAAACCTACAATGATAGATCCATAATATCTAGAGGACATTATCAAAGAATTATACATACCTAAATGATGATTTTTCAATTTAGCAATCGAACATAACAATTCATAAAACATTAAACATAACTAGAATTGATGGCTATATAAACTATGCTGAAAGGAGCAATCACACCTGATCTGATGAACTAGTCGACAATACAATTGGAATGGTTGACCTGGTATGTTTCTCTTTAGCTGTATGACCCTCTGTTAGTCTTGAGATCCCCTCAATCGACGAAGAAAGATCTTAAAGTACTGGTCAAAATCATTCAACCTCCATAAATATCTAAAAAATCAATACAAGTCATATTTGCAGTGCATTATTTACTCTAAGATGCATTTTTATGAGAGTTTTAGAACATACCTGAATGAGATCCTCTTGGTTTAGAGAATAATTTATTGGAGCCAGACATCTAATATTTGATCAAACCACCTCCCTTGATTTGAAGTATCAACAACAGAGTCAACATTGACTTTGTTGTTGCTCTGTTGGATCGAGGGAGGTTTGCTCCAAGATTAAATAGATCCAGTAAATTATTCTCTACTGAACAAGGCCAACCATGTGAAGGAAGAAGATCTTATGGNCCCCCCCCCCCCCCCCCCCCTCACATCACTCTCAATTCCCCAATACCCAACATATAAATCTATTAAAATATTTACAACAAAAAAAAAACATATATACATACCAATATTCACAATTGTTTACAATGAAATAAAATGTTTCCTTGATCCATTTGGAGTGAGAGGAATATGGTGAAAATAGATTTTATATTAAATAGTTATTAAAATATTCATGTACATCATTATTTAGTACTTATAGTCGGACTCTTCTTCTTAGCTCTATAGTTCCTAATCATTTCATCAATATCTACGTCTTTGTTCTCTGGGTGCTCTTCAAAATATGATTGTGATTGTGTCCTCTCACGTAGAGCATGCCTAGTCGCAGGGTACTCACTGTGTAATGGAGGCCACTGTAATGAGGCATCACCTAAAAAAGAAAAAAATACAAAATTTAAATGGCCAGTTTTTAAATATCATTGAACTAGTTCAGTAATATTAAAAAAAACACCTGTAATGTCATTATTTACATAGTGCACAGGTCGACATTGTTGGAATGGTTGCCTCTGCGTGCTCCTCTTCAACTGTATGAGACTCAAGTACAAAATTCTCTTCCATTGAGACGACAAACTTTATAAGGACAATCATAAATGTATAAGTAAAAAAAAAAAGTACAAAATGTATAACTACGAAATTATTAAGTATATGATTGAAATACAATGATATTATCGTAATGTGCCATCTTGGGGTTGCACCCCCATGGAAAATTGGGATTGCATGGGAGAACCATCATCTGGTTGCAAACTGCTATCAACACATTGCTCTCCATTACTAGTGCGTTTGTTGATAGTGTTTCTCCCCTGATTAAAACAAAGTTGTAAATATTAATAATATCCAACATGAATGTATTATATTAATAATAAAGGTTAATGTGGATTGAATTTTATTTACCTTATCTTGTAAATTAGTTCTTGGGATCTTCCCCAAGATTTTTTGGTGTTCAACTACAACTTTATAGATGTACCTGTAACCAAGCTGGAGGTCTTCCTCCATGGTTTTAGTACCAAACTCGTCACCATGCATTACATAAGAGTATGTATTTTTAATGTTATTCGTTGCAATTACCTAAAAGTTTTAAGGAAATACAAATAAGATATTTAGGTAATTACAATTCATGACTACAACTTCAAGTAGCCAACCTGGCCTAGACTATGTTGGCCACATTTGGCAAGCCTTTATTTTTTTTCCTTTGACGTGTCAGTCAACCTATCATCAAAAGTTTCAAGTATGTTAATATATACCACAATTTTATTTACATCTAAAAAAAATTGAAGGTATTGAATTGAAATTGTAATTTACCTTCTGAGACCAGAGGGTGTTTTTCCTTCATCTGTCAATTTTTTCTCTTTTGTGTTCTCAATGAGGGCCTTCCACTCCCTCTCTAGAATCATCAGAGGATGCTTGTACCTATCATTTTGTTTCAAGAGATTCCTATATGTTTCTTGAATATATTTTAAATATTGGCCAACTGCGGCGGTGGCCAAGGTCTTATTAAATGTGTCTACACCAAAAATGATATTGAGATAATCCATCAATTCTTTTTTGAGGTTGTAATTCTAGGAATTCCACCTCTCCCATATGGTGGGCCCAAAAAAAAACAATGCCTTATTCTCCAAGGACCTATAAAAATCGTTATTCCCTACACGCAAAATGATTATATGATTATTAATTTAAAAATAATAATTTAGATTATTTATATTTTTCTACATAGAGAACATGAAAGAATTAAAATTTTAAAAATTACCTGGGAATTTAACTTTCTTTAATGGAATCCCTTCCTCATTGACCATAAAGGTTCCCTTAAGGGTTCATGTGTTGGTCACATGTCTTGCTTTAGGAAAAGAAACCATATAGTTTTTCAAATCATTGACCTCATCTCTATCACCACCTCCAGAGCCTACCTGTGTGGTTGCTTACTCGGTGTGCGTGTTAGGGCTCCCACCTGTTAGTCAACATTAATTTTTTATGTGAAATCAAGATTTTGGGACTTAGCAAGGCTTTAAATCATTTTGGAAGCCTGATAAACCAGGGAAGGAGTTAAATCTAGCAAGAGGAGGCTAAATTTGGCAGAGGCACTAAGGTGATGATACCCGATACGTCGTAGATCACTAGCTCTCCAGATCGATGGTCGAGGATCATTTTGGGGAGAGAAGATGCGTAGAGCATAATTTCAGAAAGTGGGCCGAAATCCAAACCGTGGTTTTCGGTTGGGGTTGCATGGTGCCACCAGGTGCATTTTGGGGTGAAAAGCGGGTTTCCCCAAACCACTTCTTTGCACCCTCAAAATTTGGAAAAGGTATAAAAGGGAATTTTCTATGTATTTTATTATTATTTTGAACAACTAGACCATTTGAAAATTGGTGCGACCACCCTTGGTCAACTACAACTCATCAATACACCAATTGCATGCCATTTATGCTCATTCCCAGGTATTTTTCATCGGAGCCATGGATCCTATCATAATGTCAATAACAAAACAAGACCTCGTGGTGAACGAATAATCCCTAATTGACCAAGATTCAGATGTCTTTAATACTGAAATCACCAATTCTCCCATCTTAGTATCTAGAAGCAACCTTTCCAACAATGTAGGAAGGCGTGTATTGTTCCTTGAAGTAGTACAGGCCACCATAGTCCCTTATGTTGTCAAAATCACTTTCCCTTTTCCTGAATTCATAGGTTGGTGTGTTGAACAATTTTCACATGAAGAAAGAGTCTTTGTGAATAAATGAGGGTTTGGCGTCATGTATAGGGTAGAGAGTCTATCAATTTGAGAGTCCCTCTACATACCAGAGTCATTTTCTGCAACTTACGAACCTTTTAATGAAGAAAAGCTAATTAGGGTATATGGAGAATGCCCATCAGAGGTCCGAGATTTGTTTTTATAGACAATTGTCAAACAAGAAAATGTTTCAGAGAGCTTGTGTTTGCCAATGAACGTGAGTATAATGGTTATTGAATTCTAATGGTTTTGTTCCCTATTGAGTCAAATTTTAGGTCTAGACAATGATAAACCTGTGGTCGAAGTCATGTTGGGTTTCCTGTTGACATTTTTTTTAGTCAGAGTTTGGTCCATCGGTCTGCATCAGTTTTGATCAATTCCTAGCTGAGAATATCCATAAACAACTAGTGAATTTTTGTTCTCTAAGGCATTTCAGATATTGCACTTATTTGTTGAAGATTTTCCTGGAAAAAACTAAGAGATAATTCCATGAATCAACCTTTATATCAACTGAATGTAAGAGGATTACATTTCTCATCTTCATCAACAAAGTCATGTCCAAGGTTTACAGTTTGATTTTCAACACCATCCTACCTAGAGTTTGGATGAAATGAAGAGTTATCTCTAGCCAAATATAGAGAACATATTAGGGGAATAGGTACTATTCATGCACTCAATAGTGATATGGGTTTATGGTTGTCATGAATCCCCCTATCTATTGCCTATGTTTCTAACCCCCAGAATCTTTTCCTTTGAATTCATCAGGAAAATAATTATATTTGAGACAGAGCATTTCTTGAAATTGCGCAAAGCCTCCAATATCAAGTTCCCTTTTAACATTGGATTTTTCATTGTCAAATACAAATCTTGTTTATCTCATATTCAAGCAAAGATCCAAGAGTTTGGTTTTTCACAGCTACATGGGAGAATATATGATCCACACCAAATCATATCCAAGAGAATATTGATGAACAAACAAGCCCCTTATGAGCATGAACATGTTGAGGGTTTTGATAAACTGACAAACTTAGAAGTCTGTGCCGATATGGAAACAATATTGCAACCATCTCAAACACAGCAAGTGGAGGCAACCCTGCAACAAAGTTAAACACAACAAGCTCCTCACAAACTGATAGTCAAAGTTCTTAAGATGAGTGTTTAAAGTAAGAGAAGCAGTTCAGAAGCCATGGGCACCAGTGAACAACAAACTGCTCCTAAGAAGATGAATATTACACAACCTCCATAGATAATGAATTTGGAGGAGGAAGATCCCAGAGAACAAGTAAATCTAGACATGGTGGAAAGTGGTACCAGCACTGTATAGATTGAAAAGGAAAGTAAGCTCCAAAGTGAAAGTAGTTCAAGAACCTTTAGAAGAAAGAAATACATCTTTGATAAAAAAAATATGAGGTGGTCTATCAAACCAAAGAATATCTGGAAAAATAGTATGCTGAGAAGGGAAACATAACTCTGAGTGAGATGAGGGAGTTAGTCCCTGAAGTGGAAAATATTTCTCAGCATAAATATTCTCTGTTCACAGTTAGAGATGTTGAGAAGAGGACTTTTAACATTGTAGTTGTAGATGAAGAAAAGGTATTTGAGATAAAGATAAGGTATGACAACTTCAATTATCTAGATAAAGTCGAATTCCATAAGATTACCAGTGATATGGTGTATTTTGATTACTTTAGTTTAAGCCTGAAGAATTCAAAGTTGTCATCTTATGTGATGAAATTGGAAGGGAAATTGAGGCAAGAAAAAGAATCTAGTAGAGCTTGGTAGACTTAGGTCAAGAGGTTGGAATTTGAAGGCCCTCAAGGGGTGAAATCCTCATTGGATGAAAAATAAAAATTAATTCAAAGCTTGAATAAGAAATTGAAAATTTCTTCCATAGAGCATCCATAAACAACATAATTGGTTGCTCTAGAACAGGGAAATGAAATAATTCATCAAGAGGCATTAGAATACAAGGCTAGGGAATTGCATATGGAACAAGAAAAGGTGAAGTGGTCACAAGATCAAAAAGAATTTTTAAACAGAGTTGTAATTGTACCACCTACTGTAGAAAATAGGCCAAACATTGAAGGACTTGTCCAAGCTATGTCAGAAGTTATCCTGAAAGAAGGAGAAATCAAAGGGCTAAAGGTAAGCATAGAGAAATTGAAATAGGAGATGCAAGAAAAGGATGAAATAATGGATCAAATTCAAAATAATAATCAATCCTTGTAGGAAAGGATAGAACAATTGAAGATGAGATTAAGAGGCAAAGGCATGTTGCAGGGAGCCAAAAATATCATCTGGGACTCTATAATTGTTGAAGCTTCCAAGTTCAGAGTGCATTTAAACTTCATAAATGATAAATACAACATAGACATCACAACCAGAAGCATGTGCACTGTTGTGAATGAGACTTCAACAAAGAATCCATCAGAATGGGCCCAAAATGCCACAAATCTACTCAACTCCATTCCTACTGCAGAAATTCAGACCATTGGAGTTAAACACATAAAGACATTGATTATTTGGGCCAGGAGGGTTATTTCCAAACATAAATTGTTGAAATCATTCCATACCAAGGCAACATAGATGGAGAAAAGTGTGAAGGAATTCAAGGATTTGTTCGAGGATTTTTTTATCAAAGGCCTCCCACCATTTTGGGATGGCAAAGGAAAATTGTATGATCAGAAAGAATACAATGGTCGCCTTATTCGGTGCATAATGGATCACTCCAAATTTGAAACCATGAAGGAAAATCTGAAAGGAGCTACCTTGGTTGAGCATTTGATTATAGACTTTGAGATTCTGAATCAGTTTAAAGCAGTCAAACTTGGACTACCAGTCATGTCATATGCTTCCTGCATTGAACTAGAGATCCTGATCAAAGAAATGATATATTATGATATCCCTTCTAACTTGCAGCGGAAGGAGACAATACGGCTAGGTAAGACAAAGTGTAGTTTTCCAGGGTCTAGTAGATGATGTTCAGGTGTCACTGAAGATGGGAGATCATGTGGAAGACCACAACAAAGAAAGTGGCGAGGAAATAAATTGAAACGTCAGAGGAGTCAGAAGATGGATCATGAAATGTGTTCTTTTTAATTATTGTAATCGGTTTCAAAAACCAAAATTGTCATTTGTAATCATTGTAATTAGTTTCAAAAACTGAAACATTTCATCTCAATTATTGTAATCGATTTCAAATATTAGGGGTTCCAAATGTATTAGTGCTGGAAGAAGTGCAAGGGCATGATTGTATCTATCTAGAACTTGAATGTAAATTTTTTGAAGATGAATTGAATACACATGCAGAAGTCTTGAAGTTTCCATGAAAATATTCTAATGGTGATGATCTATGTTTTGTCTCCTTTATTTGTATGTATTTCTTGTATGATTAATTCCATTTTCACTGTCTTCTGTTTAAATTGGATATTCAAAGGCCCATAATTCATCTTGTGATGCTCTCGGCTGAAGCAATTTAACTCTGTTAAGTTCTTCCTAACTAATTTATAATTCATTTATTTAATGTTCTAATGTAGTTATATGTTTTATTTTCTTCCTACACTCTGCAAATTTACAATTTATAACTCAGATTTATCACCTCATTTATCCTTTCTCCTCTAGACATTTCTACATACCATTCAGTGATTCCATTCATTTCAAAATTTTGACTCCATATCCCTAAGTGTCCCTCCCCTTACATGCCAACAAAATAATAAAAAAACCTCCAAAACAACAAAACCTAGCCATTTATTGTCAAAGAAATTCCAAGTGATAGAAGAGAGACCTCTCTTAACTGGGAAGTCTAGTACCCAACTCTAAAGTTGGTTTGTAGGTTACCTTTGTCATTTTTTTTTATCATCCAAACAAATTTATAGAGTGCTAACACCACCTAATGTTGTGGAAGGTGGAGATCTAAATAGCTACGTCTTGGTAGATATACGATGGCTTGTTTTAGAACCATGTGGCATCTGTTCAATGCCACTACTACCGACACCATGCATGTCGGTCTCAACATGATCCAAAAATCTCTATATAAGAAAGAAAACATTTTTCGTTTAGATACTGTAAAATTTAAAAATCAATCTTTCGTAATTGATCATCTTATGACATAAAAATAAAACCACTTGAAATTATGGTTATTACCTTATATATATTAAGCCTTGTCATATCTTCTTTTATCATTTCTTCTACCTCAGGAGTTTGATCTAGAATATCTAACAAGTGAGATAGTTCCTTGTTTTCTTTATTGATCTTTTTTCTAATTAAAACCATAGGGTCAGGGGATTCATACAAATCCCTTTCACTGAGCGAATCATCATCAACATCATGTTCTGAGGCCACTTTTGATTTACCAAAATCATCTTTCCACATTACAGTAAAATTAGAAACATGATCATTATCATGAGAAATAAATTCAAATGTATGATAAATCCTCCCTCGTTATTGACATCCAAGGAGGAATGTTATTGTTGATAACAAAAATAGGACACACTGAGTAAACATACCGAAGCTCTCCAAATGGATTAACACCGTAAAGAACATAATGAAAATCATAAAATATAAGAGTCATTGCCTACAAGTTAGGTAAATTAGTATACATACCAACCCCATAATAACAACATCTATATCTATTCTATTCAAATTGTAATCAATCAATAACTCTTCCACTACAACTATTGATTTTATTGCACATACGAATACACGGTTTCCTTCACGCCCCTCAAATACTCAATTGGGTTGCTTATTTGTGGTCGTGGGTCATGTGTTGTTTATAAACCATACAATATTCCTCATTTCTTTTGGCCTTCTATCAATATAGATAGTTTCTCCTTTATTTTGATCACTATCTTTTAGTTGTATATAATTTGCAGCCAAGCCGTATCTTCACATAATTTTTGTATATTGGATAATTTGTATCTAATATTTGTAGATATAATAGGGTCCAACATACTCCATCAATTCAATTAATCCTTTTTAACATAACTTTATGCCATGCATGGAAAATAACCCCAAACCATGTAATGACGATGGGGCAATCCGGTATATCCTTTTGTTTAGACAAAAAAAAGTTTTTTATTTCAGGAAGATCCTTGGGTACCCATCGTTTCATTATATGTTTGTACCTCAATGGCACCTTGATGTCATATATTCTCTCATGATCATAAGAAATTGATCCCCCTTTTGCAATAAAAAATTCCATGCGTCTATGAAATTTTCTTCTTATCTTCTCACCTCTAGTTGATCTCTGCATGTTAGACCTACTAGATGTCTCACTTTAATCTATTCTACCTAAACTCCCCTCACTCAATGAAGATAGATTTGAAAAATACATGTTTTCTTATACGTCCTATAACACCATCAATAACAGAAAGTGACTTTCAGATCTAGTTTATACATGATAAGATTTCCCTGCAATGTTGAAACTTGTGGCATAAGCTTGATATATTTTCTCTTAAATTGCCTAGTGGATTAGGGTTGTTAAGAAGTGAAATATCATATATTGTTTCTATTCTTTTATTATATTTCATATCATTCCTAAGGATGTAAATTATTAGGGACTATATCTGGGAAACTCTAGGAAAGAGGTAAAATTTCTAAAGTTCAAGACACTATGTTTCTAATTTAGAATTTCAACAGAATTTTTAATTGAACTTTTTACATAAAAAAATGTTTTCTAGAGTCAATTAAACAATTCTTTTTCTACTAGAATCCAACAAGATAATGGTGGTGTTGGATTGATGCCAATGTGGCATCATCAGGTATAGTGTTGGGTGGTATAACAATGTGTCTACACAACTAAGTTTTGGAGGTGAATTTTGATTTCTTGCTATTAGTTAAATTATTCCATTAGAGCTTGACATTTATTTGTTGAGAAAAACTAGTGCATTTTTTGTATATATTGTTGAACCCTAGTAAGAAGTCCAATGGTCACAATTTCAATGTCTAGAAGCAACGTATGATTTCCAAATTCCAATGCAATGAATTGTTAGGATTGGTCATAAGAAAGGGTAGGAGAAAATATGATGATGAGAATGGGAAATAATTCTTTCACTCGAAGAATAGAGAGGTTATGATGTTAATAATGTTTTCCATAACAAATGATAAGTTGCTACAAGTCCAAGATTTGGTAGTGATTGTTGATATTGAGAGGGGGGTGAATCAATATCAAGTAAATTTTTTAACCTTTTCAACTTATACTTAAAACATTCAATTATATCCAATGAGCAATGAACAATAGTATAAGAGTTACACCAATACACCACAATACACCATGTACAATATATGAGAAATAATCAATAGTTATTAGTCAAGGGAAGTAATGACTTCCAAAGGTAGCTACAGCTTCCAAATGTAAAGGGAGGGATAAAAATCCAAGAGGAAGATACAATCCTCCAATATCAAGAGAGATTTGAACTCTCCATCCTTACCCCTTCCTTCCACCCAAGAATATATGAGAGATAATAAAACTTTACATTAAATCATCACCATCAACCAATCATCACATGGAACCCGATAATGCTTCCTGTGACTTCTTCTTATGAAATTATTCAATTCTTGGAATACTTTGATCCTATAGATAATATTACTCAATGTATTCTCTGAAACTTCTCCAAGTTTCACTCCTTTAATCCTCCCCAAAAAGAATTTATAGAGAGAATGGTTAACCTTGTTCAATTCTGGTTTATTCAGGAGAGAGAACTTTTAAAGAATTCCCCGTGCTCAATATTTAACATCATATTATTAAACTCGCACAAAAGAAACTAAAGTTCGTACACTTTCCAATGAAATTTGTCACACTTAATTTCGATTCTCTATGAATAAGTTACGACTTTTTTACCCGGAACACCTGTTTATTGACTAGCTTCAGGACTAGTAAAAAACCCTATCTTCCACAAAGTGCATCTCCAAAATTGTAGATAAAAAAGAGATCAATTTATTACCACGGGTACCTTGATATGTCTTCTTAATACCATAGAAATTTCACCATCTGAATCTTTTTATAACAAAAATTATAGAAAAAATGGTAAGATGACCTGTAAATAACATACTTTAGAACACATCACCAAAATTCTTCATCCTCCCTTGAAATCTGGCCTTCTTGACTTCTGATTTCCTCTGAAATTCGATTTATGTGTGTAAAATGAATGTATGATGATATGTATTTATACCCTTTATGTCACTTCCTTTTAACATTAGGGCCAACCTGGTGCTTTCTTATTTTGTAATTCTTTTCTTTAACTATCTTCAAGGCCTACATGTACTTCCTTCTTCAATTCACTTTGTCATATTCAAAAATTCATTTCTCCTCAACCATGAGGATCCACGTGACGTGCCACCTACCACTAGAAAAAACATGATGTATACTATCCATCCATGGGTTTTGTTTCTACATGTACATTGTCCTTCATGTCCAAATACCTTAATCAATCTTATGGTCCAAAACCAATTACTAGGGTTGACATCAATGACAACAACCAATTTTCCAACAATCTCCCCCTTTGTCATTGATGGAAACACTCATGCTCCCCCTATCATCATGATCCCAATTTCTCTCCCCCTTTGACATCAATGGCAAAGGGTAGGGATTCTCCCCCTAAGTTCAATGGCATAAGGTGACCTTATTCTTTGGGGCTACTCCCCCTAAACATCTGGCACTCAATAATACTTCATCCTTATTTTTTGTCTTTGGGACTTTTTCTTCCTTGGAATCCTTTTGTATGGATTTTGTCTTCTCTCTCTTCTTCATGTCTAGGATGTATACATTGTTCGGTCTTGTTGTTGCAGTTGAAACCAATCTTCTTGAGTTATTTTCTCTGATTTTACATTTTTGGGAGTCAAACGTAAGAGTGTATCCTTGATCACACATTTTACTAACACTGTGTAGATTATGCTTCAAGTATTCAACCAATAGGACATTCCTTGCTTTTACATTTTTTCTTCCAAGCTCTACTACACCTTCTCTAAGTATTTTGGTAGATGAGTCATCTCCAAATGCTACATTTCCACCCTTTCTCTTCAAGCTGATGAATTTTTCTTGATCCTTGGTCATGTGTGAAGAACATCCACTGTATATGTACCATTCATATTCTTCTTTACAATCTTCAACGGTTAATGCTATTTGACAATCTTCATTGTTTGGAATCTCTTTCCTTCTCCATACTATGGTTGGCATAGGGACATATTCATTCATATATCTTCAATCTCGTGCTTTGTGACCAAGATAATTACATTTGTAGCATACAATATTTTTGTCCATTAATGGGGGAAATGAATTATAAATTCTGTTGACAAATCCACAATTATTTCCATATCTTATATTTACACCATTCATGTTTCTTGCGTATTTGTTCCTTTCATTGATTCTACAATTAATTTCCTTATGTCCAACATTTTTGCAAGTATAACAATGACCAAGAAAGAAATTTTGATACCTTGGAGTAAGTGGTCTTCTTTGTGATGTAGTCCATCTAGGTTCATGATCTACTCTTTTGTAGTTTCCTTCATACTGATTGAAGCTTCTTTGATTCCTGAAGGTAGGAGGTCTTCTTGGATATTCATCTCTTTTGTAATCATTCCTTCTTTCTGGTATCCTGGTCCACTTCTCATCAAGTGTTTGTGTATCTCTTTCTTCAACCTTCTTGTTGGTATTTGCATCTTCTTTGTATGAAGTTTCACCCATGCATCCAAGATGTGTTAATTCTTTTGGAAATTGAGAGTTTCTAAAGCTCTTCCTCAATGAGACAACTTCTTGTTCAAGTTTCTCACAATCTTCTTCTTTCTTCATCATTTGGACATTCCTTACTTCTCCTATTATTCTTTCTTCTTCGAGTAGAGTTTTCAAGGAAATCTTTTCTTCTCTTAGTTTCTCAAAGTCTTCTAATTGTTTCTTCAAGATTACAACTGTCTTTTCACAACTACCCAATTCACTTCTTAGTTTTCTATGTGTGTCTTTGAGCTTTCTATTTTCAATCTCAACATGCTTCAACTTTTTAAGATTCTCATCTTCTTGTTGAATAATTTTTTCTTCATGATTTTCTTCTTCTTAATTGGATCTCTTTCAATCCTTGGATGAGGACATTCAAATTCAACATGTTCTACTCCTTTACAATTAAAGAAAAAGAATTGACCTCTATTTGCTTCTTTGAAATCTGAGATGTTGTAATTTTCTTCAACTTCTTCTTCTTCTTCTTCTTCTTCCCTTGCATAAAGGTCTTGTAGCTTGTCACAAATCTCTTTTGATGATGCACATGATCCCACCTTGGATTTCACTGAATCTGTCAATCCATCCAGGATGGTATCTATTGCCAATTTGTTGTTCATTTTTTCTTCCTTCTGAGTTGTAGTCTTTCGTTTCTTTATAGCATTGTATCCTGAAGATACTAAGAACCAAACATCTTCCCCAAGAGATTTCAAGTAAGTTTCCATTCCATTACTCCAATATTCAAAATTTCTTCCATCAAATGGTGGAATCCCATTTGGAATTTTGTTTTCCATTTCTGCTTAGGATCTTCCTTCCAGTGGTTAAACTGTATTGAAGGTAACCCTCTTTGATACCAATTATTGGTACTGAGAGGGGGGTGAATCAGTATCAAGTATAATTTTTAACCTTTTCAACTTATACTTAAAAAATTCAATTATATCCAATGAAAAATGAACAATAGTATAAGAGTCACACCAATACACCATGCACAATATATGAGAAATAATCAATAGTTATTGTTCAAGGGAAGTAATGACTTCCAAAGGGAGCTATAGCTTCCAAATATAAAGGAAGGGATAAAACTCGGAAGATACAATACTCCAATATAAAGAGAGAGTTGAAATCTCCATCCTTGCCCCTTCTTTCCACCCAAAAATATATGAGAGATAATAAAACTTTACATTAAATCATCACCATCAACCAACCATCACATAGAACCTAATAATGCTTCCTGAGACTTCTTCAATTTCTGCAATTATTCAATTCTTGGAATACTATGATCCTATAGATAATATTACTCAATGTATTCTCTGAAACTTCTCCAAGTTTCACTCATTGAATCCTTCCCAAAAAGAAGTTATAGAGAGAATGGTTGGCCTTGTTCAATTTTGGTTTATTCAGGAGAGCGAACTTGTACAGAATTCCCCGCGCTCAATATTTAACATCAGATTCTAAAACTCATAAAAAAGAAAATAAACTCCATAATATTTCCAATGAAATTGGTCCCACTTCATTTGGATTATCTATGAATAATTTATGATTTTTTTACCTAGAACACTTGTTTATTGACTAGCTTCAGGACTAGTCGAAAACCCTATCTTCCACATAGTGTATCTCCAAAATTATACCGAAAAAAGAGTTGAATTTTTTACCACATGTACCTTGATATGTATTCTCAATACCATATCAATTTCACCATCGGAATCATTCTAGAAAAAAAATTATAGCGAAAATGGTAAGATGACCTGTAAATAACATACCATAGAACACATCACCAAAAGACTTCATCCTCCCTTGAAATCCAACCTTCTTTACTTATGATTTCCTCTGAAATTCGACTTGTGTGTGTAAAATGAATGTATAATGATATGTATTTATAACCTTTATGTCACTTCCTTTTAACATTAGGTCCGACTTGGTACTTTCTTATTTTGTAATTCTTTTCTTTAATTATCTTCAAGGCCTACATGTACTTCCTTCTTCAATTCACTTTGTCACCTTCAAAAATTCATTTATCCTCAACCATGAGGATCCACGTGATGTGCCACCTACCACCATAAATAAAATTATGTATACTATCCATCCATGGGTTTTTTTTCTAAATGTACATTTTCCATCATGTCCAAATACCGTCATCAATCTTGCGGTCCAAAACCAATGACTAGGATTGACATAAATGACAACAACCAATATTCCAATAGTGATTACCTTGAAGAGTTTATATCCTTTTGAATTTTTTTCTGAAACTTTAAATGTCACCAAGGAGATTACTAACATTACATTTAAGTTGTGTAGACAATTGTTAAAAAAGGACAGATTCAATAAATAGTTTATAAGCAATAGCAAAGCATCCAAAAGTGCCTTTACAGTAACGAGTAAGGAGAAATGAAAGTAGAAACTAAATGGCAGAATTTGAAGTTGCAGAAAGTCAATATTGGAATTGAATG
Organism: Picea engelmannii; assembly: GCA_009831015.1. Lineage (NCBI taxonomy): Eukaryota > Viridiplantae > Streptophyta > Pinopsida > Pinales > Pinaceae > Picea > Picea engelmannii. The sequence continues at coordinate 1,155,766 of ML778014.1, read as the reverse complement.
ATGGTGTAAAATGGATACTAAGGAGATTACAAGGATGAGAAGACCATGTCCAATATTTAGGACCTATTGAAAGAATAAAACAAATTGTTTATGTCAATTTTTACTGATATGAAAGGGATTCAAGAAGAGTTTGGGGAGATGAGGATAGAGTTGTGGTTAGATGCTAATCCTGATAACCATCAACCTTATCATCTTAATCCCAGGGTTAAGGAGAAGGTAGAGAAATAATTTGAAATAATATTGTAAATATGATTAATATTCCAAGTAGATGAATCCAATTAGATCATTCCCATTTTTATTCATAACAATAAGGAATTTCATGACATTAAGGTTTGTGTGGACTTTAGAAGCTTACACTCTACTTGTGTATGATACTTTTTCCACTCCTTTTAGTGATGGGGTGATTGATCAAGTTGTAGGAAAAGATGATTATTCCTTTATATATTTCTTTTCAAGATATATAAAGTATGAATTGAATAATAAGACAATAATAAGACCACCTTTACTAGAAAATAAGGATCCTTTAGTTATAATTTAATGCCTTTTGGGCTCTAGAATGCACTAGGTATCTTTTCTCAAGTTGTGATTACAACCTTTAGAGATTTCATTTACAAGTTTTTGGAGGTATATATGGATGATTGAATTGTATACAAATTGTTGAAGGAACATATTGGGTTTTTGAAGTTAATTTTTTATAAATGTAGGAAGCTCTAGATCTCCGTAAATTTGAAGAAGTGCATATTCTATGTATCATTTGGCATTTTGGTGGGAAACATTGTCTGGAAGGAAGGAGTATTGGTGGACCCTTCCATGATTGTTGTCATTATGAATATATTTACAACAAATAATGTTAAATATATGTTGTCTACTTTGGTATATAATAACTACTACAAAAGGTTCATCTACAATTATGCCTCGATCACAGAGTGATAACATATCTTCTAGAGAATTTATTGACAAAAGATAAACTATTCTTGTGGACCCTTGAATGTGAAGCTACTTTTAATATACTAAAAAAAAATGGTAAGTTCCCTAATTTTGGTTCTTCCTAATTCTAATGTAAAATTTCATGTACATGTAGATGTTTTTTCATAGCATTAGGAGTGGTTCTTGTGGAACCAAGAGAAGGAAATTTAGATCATCCTATATATTTTGAAACTAATAATACTTCACAAGTTGAGCACAACTACATCACCATATAGCATGAAGGAATTTCCATGGTTTATTCTCTATATAAGTTAAGACACTACCTTCTATGAGGATGCTTTAACTTTTATATAAATCAATTTGCATTGAAATATTTGGTAAATAAGATTCTTCTAGAGGGTTATATTTGTAGGTGGTTTCTATTCTTTCAATAATTCTCCTTTGAATTTGTGTTTAAACCTAGTAAACATATTGTAAGGATTGATCACCTCTTTAGGCTCGAGTCAAGAGAACCAGGTAGTGCATTGGATGATAATGTTCTAGATACAAACCATTAAATGTAGAGGATATATTGAACTATATAAAGGAGATTGATTTGTTTCTAACTACTGGTGTTTCTTCTTAAGATTATTTCACAACTCAAAAGCATCAGTTAGTGGTTAGAGCTGCAAATTATCAGTTAATTGGGGAACAATTATAAAAATTTGGGATTGATGGTATTATTTAGATATGTGTGATGGATAATTAAAGGAATGATATTCTATGGGAATGTCATCAAGGAGTTGCAAGAGTGAATGTTGGAGGAAAAGTAATAGATCACAATATTGTCCAAGCTAGTCTTAGGTGGGCAACCATATTTAAGGGCTCTAAGGAGTATGCTAGAACTTATGATGTCTATAAAAAAGTAGGTAAACCTTATAGGAGAGATGAAATACCCTTGAATCTAGTAAGGGATCTACAACCTTTTGAGAAATGAGATATTGACTTTGTGGGATATATTAAACCTCCTACTCTCCAATTCTAAATCTTCATATATCATTACCGCAACTGATTATCTCACTAAATGGGAAAAAGTTGCACCTACTTAGGATTTAGTGATTGATAATGTAGCCAAATTTATTTTTGAGAATTTTATTAGAAGGTTTAGTTTCCCAAGGAATTTGACCAGTGACCAAGGTAGGAACTTATTGAACACCACTATAGCTACTTTGAGTAGGTAATTTATTATCTAGCATCATAAAAGTATCCACTATCATCCTTAGGCTAATGAGACTAGATGATTCTTCAAAACATGATTCATCTCATCTTGCATAGTGTGTTCCCATTCAGGTTGTCCTTGTGCATCTGAGTAAGGGATAGGATCACAAGTCTCAAGAACACTCACACAGGTGTGATGATAGGAACCTCCGACACTACAACCATAGTGATTGAAGGTGTTGAAGGAGTATCATTGACTATAGTGGGTATGGGAGTTGAAGGACTCCCAGTATATTTCTGACTCAATTTGGTATTCATCCTCGTATGATCACAAGTTTGGTAAGTGGAGGTGTATGTACCACATATGATACCTTTACGCCTTTTAGAAGGAAAAGACTCAAAATGTAGTGGTAATTGTAAAAAGTGATGAGACCTATAGGGAAGTTGGTCTAGCTCCATGATGACTCAAGACTCGTGATATAAAATAAAACAAATCCTAAGGCCAACTAGTAATCAAAGAGCACACCAAAGTAAAATAAACAAAAGGCCAATATGCACATAAATAGGATAAAGTGGTTGAAATGGGCCTCCCTCTCTAAAGTATGTATGTGTAATGAACCTCCTCGTTACGACAACAAACCTCTTATAACAAGTGAATTTTTTTTTATTTTTATTTTGTGTGTGCGCGTGTGTACAAGGGTAATAAATACATTCGACTTTGCATCGCCACACGATGATGAGCATGACGCATGCAACTGCGACCACAACATAACGACCTAAGACGCACATCAATCTTCCATAAGCAAAGAATGACAATCAACCGACAACATAAATAAGACTGACTACCCACCTGTCCTACCCTACAATGGTTAGGACCTCTAGGACACATAAGCAACGCTCAAGCCCAGGTTCCCATCGATTTTGACCATTTAAGGTCTCAGGGATGGCGACTATTTTGAGGAACAAGGAGGTGTTTACATCCTCCCTGACACAAGTAGACCAAGCCTACTAAGCTAAGGATCATCATCCTAACAACCCCACGCGCCCCAAACAATACACAAAATTAAAATCTATATAAACGAAATTATCCATAATCTGGATATGTGTAGCTTTCAATCAAGTATCACATAAGAAAATCAACGCAAGGGATTTTTCATTATTAAGTGGTGTGCCCTCAATGAAATGAAAATTAAGAACCACATTTTCAAGTCACTTTCATAACCCTACAGATGGGAAGAACTTCTAACCAACAATGAAACTAGAGTACCACTGTTGATAAGTGTACATGGCATTACAATGTAAAAACCATTAACATTAACTTAAAATGATGGAAATTGATTAAGAAGATATTAAGAAGTATTTTTATCTCTTTTGAAAAACAAATGTTACAAGGACCAATCACATTCAATATAACATACTAAAATATCTAGTTTCTTATGGAAAGAAAACAATAGAACAACTCATTTATATCAATAGCAGAACAAATGATAGAATTATATATCAACTAATTTTTAATACTTGTTCTCCAATGATACGAGAACCATCAATTATATTTAACTTTAGATTACATCAATAATACATTTATTGTGATAATATACCTCCCATACTCTAAAACAGACTCATACAATACTTATTATTTATAAGCTAACTAGATTGTCTAGATTAGGATTTAACCATTAATTCTCAATCATTAGAAAATTAAAAGCACCCATTTTAAACCAGGACACTGCCATTGAAATGAATAATGAAGCGAAGAACAAGGCATTTAAGATCAATAACCAGCCTTTAATGTAAGGCAAAAGACATGGCATTTAAAAAATAAGGCAATTAATAAGGCCTGGGTAAAATTTCTCTGCCAGGTAAAAAGAATAAAGGTAAGGACTAACGCAAGTAGAAGACTGTCTCAAAAGAGGGTCATTGTCCAGCTGGCCCCCTATCAAATTTACTGCTAATTTTATGGTCGATGTACTAATTCAGCGTCGTCAGGAGTCAAGGTTATTGTTATAACGTAGCCAGGGCAATCTAACTAGCTGGCATGAATGAATAAGAAGGGTTGTCTTGTAAGGAAATAGAAGGTCTATTGCTCCAGCGCTGTCAAGCATCCATGCAGACCCCAAACTAAGTCCACAATCATCTCAGGAGCCAATTTGAGTAGGAGTTGAGCAACTACGATTTGGTCCAAAAGTTGATGTGGATTCTGATTTTCATTTTTAAAATTAAATTTGAAAACTCAATTGCAGAGGATTATAATATTCATTTAAAAAAATAAAAATTGAAACATTGAAGACACAGGGATTTATATATTCATTTTAAAACAATAAAAAAAAAACGGAAATGTAGGATGGTCTAAAGCGATTCGCCCATAAGAGTTTACACGATTCGACTATTAAATAAGGCCACCACAGGTTACAGTAGTGGCAAAATCATGCCAATTTAGTGGAAACGCATTTGGCCTACCCACATTCTAAATCCACTCCAGAGTAGATGCCCTCAACCCAGAGCATTTCACAATAAAAGGGGAAAACAGATTGTGTTGTAGCAACACAGTCAGTAAAGACGTAAAAAAAACGCAGAATGAAACATTATAAAATCGCTATCCCTTAAACATTATAAAATCACAGAGAAATCGCTAGAATATATATAATTGCTTCCTGAAATAAGGATATATGCATTCGCTGGTGTATGTATAAGTGCTTTCTGAAATAAGGAATTATGCCTTCACGACTATATACATAGATGCCTTTTGAAATAAGGAGTTATGCATTCACTGGTATATACATAAATGATTTCTGAAATAAGGAGTTATGCATTCGATGGTATATACATAAATGCTTTCTGAAATAAGGGAATATGTTGTCACTATTTATTTAAATGAATGAATAGGCAGTCAATATATAAGTAAAGTGTATTGTAGATAGAGGATCATGCTGGCAGAAACACTGATGAATCGCACATTAGCTAAGGGATAAGGCAGTCATGTAATAATAGGAAATCACAGACCCCAAATATAAGGCCTCCATTCAATCGTTTACAGTCAAAGTGTAAATTGAGATACAGTCACGAACCGTGAAATCAAGCTGCCATACAATGGGTAATGGGAAATCGCAGAGAACAACATACCCTCCGAAAACAAAGAGGGGATACAAACACAGAAGGTAACGAGCTGATTGCAAGAAGAAGGGATAAATAATGCAGAGGTATTCAAACTCAAGAAGGCATATGGCAATCTTTCAGCCAAGGACAAACAATGGAGGTAGATGGCTAAAAGGTTCTCCTTCGCTTCACCTTCCTTGCAAAGAAAAGCAGGGCATTGAGATCCATAGGTCTTTTAACGCTAAGGCGATGACCGTAGATCAAGCTCCTGGATGACTGCTCAAACGAGGATTGGTGAGCTAGGGATGAAGGATAACAACCTCAAGTTCAAATCAACACACAAGTTGGTCACGACATGCGAGAAGACGAAGGTCCCAGAAATCAATCAACCAATCATTTAGCCAGGCTATAAAATTTCAGTCATGAAACTAGTCAAAAGTTTACCTACCCAATACACAAGCAGATCTAAAAACATACATCCTACAACATTCTATCAATCAACCGAAAAAGCATACCCTTTCCTATTCGCCTGCTTCAAGTGACGTCCACGTGCTACGTGCAAATCTTGCTTGCCGACCGTCAAGACTACATCGGTACCTCCCAGCCAACACTAGGGGAACTCTTCTTCCCCCTTATCCCCCTGAGCCACAAAGGGGCCACACACACTATCTAGAGGTTTTGTCTAGCTCCCAGCTCGCCTCGCAAGGCCGAGCTACCACTCCTCTTCGAGCTGGGTATCCCAACTCCCACAAGTAAATCAATAAAGTCGATATTTCTGCAGTGTAACGTTACGCAAACAGAAGATGATCCTTTCTCCTTTTCCTTTCTTCATTATATAGAATTTCCCACTTCCTCTCTTTCCTAAAATCTCATTTAATTAAAGTTTTTAAAATAAATTCCTAAAAATTCTTCTCCATTCAAGTGTCCCTCATCCCCTACATTCCTCCATTAATTAATTTCTTTAATTAAGTAAATATCTTTATTTTCCTCACCCACCTAGAGTTACTCCTAGAACCACTCCTAGGTGTCCCTAGATTCCCTTACAGGTTTTAAATGCTTTCCCTATTATGAAATTGCTAAATCAGTTTAAAATTAGAAATCTCTCAAATGTGGATTCCTTACTAAGTTGACTTCCCGCTTTTTCCTTTAAGTTCCCCTTTTCCCTTTTTATGTTACCTCCTTTCCTTAGTTTCCTATTTTTTTTATTTTTCCTCTTTCCCTTTTTACTTAGAACTCAAAAAGGCAGGTGTGGAATATAAACCCTTTTCCCTTTTATCATTAATTTAATATCTTTTCAATTATCAAATGATAAAATAATTAATTCCCTCTTTACTTTTATATCCACAGATTTTATTTCTTATTAATAATTTAATTTCTTACTCCCTTCATGTTAGAAAACTTTATGAAGACCATAATTATTACTTAAGTGGTTTTTATTTATTTTTTATTTCATTTTATCTATTTAATTTATTTTGTATATATATATATTATTCATTCGTTTTTTTAAGGTAGTCAAAATTTTACCCCTAGCGAAATTTTAGACTTAGTATTTAAATTCTTTACTAGGCGACATTTAATTAGGGAAATTGTTTCAAAATTTATTAACTTGTTATTTGTCTTAGGGACATCTAGGTTCATCCCTCTTTCATCATCAACACAACGTGCCCTTCAGGACACACTAGGTGCTCCAAGGGTGCCACTCACCTTATTTGTTTCCTTGCACGAATGCCCTTCAGGATGCACTACGTGCTCCAAGGGTTCCATTCGCCTCTTGATTGATTGGTAGACATCAACAACCCCTGGAGTCAACACTCCACTAGGTGAACTTGTGGGAGACTAAGGGATTCAAAGGAATAAGGCCCCTACCTTATTGAGTGCCCCTTAGAATCATCGTGAGCGACTGTCGCAGTCTGCCCTCAGGACATCGTGGGTCCTCTCAAACTAGGTAATCGTTAACCTATAGTTCGAGCCACAGTGGGAGTGTTAATAGGTTGTGGTAGGGTTGCTGTCCACACCTCTCCCTCAACATCTCTGATAGTCATGTGTGACCCCTTTACTCCATATGTGAGTCTGGTTGACAAGCTATCATCAGCCTGCATCATCAACAAATCATGTCATAACATATCCACATCATATCATCTAATCAGATGCACTAATATCATAGTAAAACAATCAAACCCCAATGGCACACTCCTTGACTTGATTCGGAGTCCAAGGAGTTCCATCGAGGCCTCTGCATCCACAAGGTCCAAAACCCTGCACACTCAATAAAGCTGAGTCAATAGCACCTGTCTATGTTAAGGTAGTAAAACAACATGTCATCTACCCACAACGCATCATAATCAAGTCAAATGTTTTTAATAGCATAATAATCCAGATCACTTGTGAGCAAGTGTCCTCAAAGAATAAGTTCTCTCAGTGTGCCAGAGTGGGATGTTACATACACCCCCTCTTGGTCTAAACTTTGTCCCAAAGTTTCACAGTATAAATTCTGAAATAAATGTATCACAGTATCATATGTCTATCTATCAAAAAAAAATGGAAACTATTGGTGCATATCATATGCATCCTCCGAGGTCGTCGAGTGCGGACTATAATCGTCCCACTAGACCTTGACCTAATCTACCGTTCGACATCGTAGCTGTCGAATGCGATGATCCAAGATGTGGACCGGCTCAGCCATGAGCATCCCCTCTTCCGATACCTACAAGGAAATCATGTCAATAACATGCGTAGGATCACTAATATAATGTCTCAAAATAGATACATGAAAAACATCATGCATACGCCTCAAGGAATCAGGCAAGGCTAGTCGATAGGCCACGAGCCCCTTTCTCTCCACAATCTTGAAAGGTCCCATGAACCGAGGAGAGAGTTTATCTCAATTCCAAAACTTGATCGAAATCTTATGCAGTTTAACCTGGAAGAAGACTCGGTCGCCGACCTCGTAACTATAGTTGACACGGTGCCCATCGACATAACTCTTCTATCGATCCTACGCTTCTTTAATCCTTTGTCTTATTATTTTCATTTTCTCTTCCATTTCTTGGATCACTTCTGGTCCCACCAGGACCCTATCCTCAAGCTGATCCCAACTCAAATGCGTCTGGCACGGTTGCCCATAAATAAACTCAAAAGGCACCATCTTAATGGTGCTTTGGTAGCTGTTGTTGTAAGTGAACTCCACTAGTGACAAGAATTCTTCCCAATCCTTTTGTTGGTCCATCACGTACATGTGCGACATGTCCTCCAAGGTTTGGTTTGTTCGTTCAGTCTGTCCGTCAGTCTCTGGGTGATACACAGTACTAAATTTAAGTTGAGTTCCCAAGGCCTCTTGGAAACTCATCCAAAATCGTCTAGTAAACACCGATCCTCGATCGGATATAATCCTCTTAGGCACGCCATGCAGCCTCACAATCTCACTGATGAAAACTCTAGCTATGTTAGGTGCCTAATACGTCATACACATAGGAATAAAGTGAGCACTCTTCGTCAAAGTGTCTACTACTATGAAAATCAAGTCATGTCTCCTTACCGTCAGTGGCAATCCAACAATAAAATCCATCAAAATAACCTCCCATTTTGATTCTGGAATGGCATGTGGTTGTAATAATCCTACTGGGTTTCTATGTTCAGCCTTTACCTACTGACATTCTAGACATCTAGCCACATAGTTGACTATGTCGACCTTCATTCCCTTCCAAAAGAATAAGGGTTTAAGGTCTTCCCTCATCTTCGTGACTCTCGAGTGAGCCATGTAAACTGCTCTATGAGCCTTGCTCAGGATCAACATTCTCAACTCATCGTTTGGTGGTGTTGTTCCTGAGTCTGTACTTAAGGCTTAAAAGTATAGTGTCAAGGCATCCAGAATTATATTAAATATTTATACAAAGATTATGCTAACCTTCGATGTAGGAAACTAATGAGGGTTTCTACGTTCTCACTGTTTAGCTTCCAACTGTTCCTGGGTAGTAATATCTTGTTCAATGGCTGCCCATGAACGTTCTAATTCCTCCAGGGTGTTCGCATTTTTAAGGATCATGTCAAAAAGATTTAAATCGATATTTATTTGATTAGATAGTTCGGGTTGAATATTAGGTTGAGTTGCAGCAGGGACAGTCATTGAGGAACAATACCAGTATGGAAATGATTTAAAGAGAGATTTCAACGCTGTTTCAATTTGGTCGAAATAAAGAGAAACTTTTGCATGAAGAACAAAATAAAAATACAAAATGAAGGCCCTTTCCCGTAACTGTATTATTTTTAGTAAAAATATGTGGAGTGAGAGAAAAAAATTTATCTGAAGATAACGTAAGGTTCCTGTCAATAGAAAACTCACACATACACAGAAGAAGAAACCAGCATAGAAATAATTGACATAGTGTAAATAAATATATAATTCTATAAATGCAAATTGGTCTTACACCTGCTGATAGCTGGTGCAGAGGAAAGACAAGAAACAGTTACAGAAAGATGAAATCTCTTCACTATAGTAGTGGTTGTACTAAATTATAGCGATACACATCAATTATGAAAAGTGGAATGAAATGAAACAAGAAACATAACGAAACAAACTTGTAACACAGTCGTGACGGAAACGGGAATCTTCAAATTTTCTAGCATTAACTTCTTGAATGCAAAAAATCTATTACATTCACTACCAAAATGGTCCAGCCTTTTCTTCTTCTTTTTGTCCTATATTTATACCCAAAATTTTTGGCTAGAAACTCAACGGTTTCATAGATGCAGTTACCATTGAGAGGAGAAAAATCACTCCACCTCTCCTACTCTATTTTCAAAAAGTGCCAGATGCTTGTCTTTGTGTGATTCGGTGCATATGATACACTTGTCCTCAAACTGAGATACAAGCTGTGAAGGTTCCGCTTGGTAGCTGGGAGGAGCAAAATCATTCCATCTCTCCTATTCTATTTTCAAAAGGTGCCAGGTGCTTGTCTTTGCATGGATTCGGTGTACATGATACATTTGTCCACAAACTGGGATACAAGTTGCGAAGGCTCCGCTTGACAGCTGGCCTCGGTAGAATAGCACTCTCGAGCTAACTGTGGAATTTTATCACCCATTTGTGCATCAATGATGTCAAGGGCGCTGAGTTGTGTGCTGGTTGAATCAAATGTTTCTCAACTTGAGCCATGTCTGCCCTGTCCATCTTAGCAATTTCCACCAAATCTCTTTCATTCTTCTCCTTCATGTCGAGGGAAATCTGAGCTACATTCATTTTCCTCAACGTCTCTGAGTCACCTCCACTCTCCATTCCTAACAGCTCACCATCTATAGTATTGAAGGCTTCTTCTAATGAATTGGTTACTTTTTGGGTCTGTTCCTTGCTTAAGGTAATATTATGTTCCCAATCCTTTAACAAAATATTACCTCTAGTTTGTTCAGTGATGGTGAGTCCGGGAGAACCTGTTGAAAATCTGTTGTTAGTAGTTATCATTGCCTCTTGAAAGGTGACCCGAGTAGCCTCTGCGTTCCCTTCTTTGACAATCAGATTCTTGGAAATCCGATGCATTAACAGATAATCTTCTCGAATCTCTCCCACTTTGTCTAGCAGACTCTGTTGCGCAGAAGAGATCCTGCTCCGAATATCGATCGCTTGGGATTTAAAAATATCGATGTCGATCACCTTGCTTTCAGCGACCTCTAACTGAGCCTGTAGCTCTGTGATCATACTCTTCTACTGACCTGACTGTATCCGACCATCTCGGATCACTGAATTCGCTTGTTCCAATTTGGTTTTGAGGACTTCTATTTCCTTTTTATCGACCAATTGGGCCAGTTCTATTTCTCCACTCGCCTGACTCTTAGCGCTTTCTGCAGCCGAAGCTACTCAGGCTTCGAGAGTCTTGATCAGGAAATTCTTTCTCTTGAGCTGATTTTTCAACATCACGACCGAGAATTGATTCGCCGATGCATACGCTCCCAGCGTTCCTGCTATCTCTGTGGCGAATTCATCACTCCTTTTGTTTTTTCCATCTGTTATCACTTAAAAATTTTTAGCATTTGATCCTTCCTCCTGGTTGAACTCCCTTTTCACAACTACTTTTCTCTTTTTGTTGAAGAAGAACTCATTGGGAGGAAGTTCTTCTGCTCTGATGGGCCTTAGTTCTTCACCGAAAATCCATCCTTCTCCTATATTTCCTTGCATTGACTGCAAAGGGGTCACATAAGTGATGGGTTCCCTGATTTTCTTCGCCGCCTTTCCTGGTGTGCCGAGTGAGTCCTGTTCCTTCAGAGGACTAGAGCTCTTCATCTCAGTCTCTGGATTCTGAGTTTCTGGCGGGTCTGTGTTTCTTACTTCCACCTCTGGACTATGTTCCTTGGGTGGGTTAGTAGTCTCTTTTTCTGTTGTGGGATTCTTCTCCTACTCTGGATTCTTCTCCTACTCCCCTTCCTGACGTTTTTTGGGGTTAGAAGTTTGGCCCTCAGAACTTTCAGCTTCCTTCTCTTTGTCCTTGGAAAGACCCAAACCTCCTAGCACAATGGGGAGACATCTTTTTCTATGCTCCTGAAGCTTTAAAACAGAGGCCATGTCTTCAGGTGCTAAATATCTGATTCGAACTAACACTTCCCCATAGGACCTCGCCCCTCAGAAAATATCATCCGAGGGTGAACACTCGTGTTCAAACTTATTCAACCCACAATTTGACAAATGGGCGCTTACAATTTTCTGAGGATCATGCTTTTTATACTCAATAGAGACCAAACTCAAGTCTTCTAAGGTTGCAGCCTCAGCCTTAGCATATCCAAAATCCAATAAAGAATAAGAATTTAGCCGAACGGGGAAAAATGACCATACCTTCTTTGATGATGCTTTGAGCTCTTTACTCACTCTGCCAATCACTGTTTGTTGGGCAATCTTGTGACAGGCCAGCTTGTTGGGCATAAACAGTGGTAGCGCAAATGGGGGAACAGTAGCTCCAAACACTCTGAAATAGGAAAACTCTGCTTCTACGTACCAGTCTGCGATACCCTTCAGATTTGCAGCAATGCTATCCGAGATGTGAGGTTGCGAACAACCAAAAATGGCGATGTGCATGGGCACCATCACCCAGTTGAAAATCTCATAAATAAATTTATTTGCTTTATTTTCCCACAATTTGTCGTGATACTCATGCACAGTTTTCTCTTGGGTTGGACTCCAAGACCAATTCATCAAAGGTAACGGCGTCATGGAACATATTGCGTCCATGATGTATGCGGACATGAAGAAAGAGGATGGACTCCTGCTTGCTTTCTGCTCCCTGTACTCTGTAATCTGGTTGAACAAACTGTCCGAGAGTATCTTTACCCAATTAAATGAGCAACCTTCTGCTACCTGAAAGATGAAAGGTACCCACACAATGTAGAAATGTGTTGTATCCTCCCTTCTGAAAAGTCGGCATGTCATCATTGCCACATACATATAATGTGGCTCCAGTGAAGCAATTGAATACACGCCCTTGTCATTCGCTCTGAATGTCGCGGAGCGTGAAACCCAATCTTTTATCAAACCAGGCATGGTTTTGTCATATTGTTCGCACTCCTTCTTTTTGAATTCCTCCATGAATTCAACATTATACATGTATTCAGCGGTTGCTGGAAGCTTGTACATGGTTTGGATATGGTCTGGTCTGAAATTTTCGACTGTGGTCCATTGGTCGCTTATGATAGTCCCGGTGGGTAGGTCTATGTGATCCAATGCCCATCGGATCATGTCATAGTATGGGAGCAACCGTGGTCTGGTTGCAACCAGGTGCATTTCTGACTGAACAACTGTCTTGTATTTAGTGTTCAGGTCGTCCTTTACATTCTCATTGTCATTGGAGTTTGAATAGTTCACCAATTTAGATTGTAGAATATCTGAAACAAATGACCAGCTGGGTACTGAGCCACCAGTCTGAGGTGAAGTATCTGAGACGTTGTCTGAACCCTGAGCTGCAACCTCGACATTCACTTTCGCTGCTCTCCTTGGAGCCATGTCTAAAACTTGTGTTTTCGCTCTTTTGCGATAGACCTGTGTATACATGCAGAGATTAGTTCACTCGGAGAAAGGTGAGCTTTGTGTGGCTATGAGAAATGTTTAAAATAGAATGAAACTTCTCGTATATATTTGAAAACCCTGTACTATTTGAAATAAGTCTGTCAAATCGCGAATAGAAACAAATTTATTGCATAAATTTGATCTTATTTATTCGTGGATTTACCCTAATTCTTCATTAATATCATCAATGTTCGGCGGCTTGACAGGCAGTCGGGTTATGGAGAGCAAGTGGCTACCTCTTGAAGTGTGCAAACCTCGATGTGCTGGACGTATCTCGTTTTAATTTAAAATTTCAAGTCTTAGCGACTTAAATAATTTTCTCGCTTTTCGCTGCATCGTGAATTTCCCTTTCACATTTCGACTCTTCAACTCACGAAACTGCGAGTGCCGATTTTACCTTAATTAACAGTAACCATGATTCGGTGCATCCTTAATTATATAATTAATTTACTCGCCATATCACGACTCGGGAATTCGAAGACAGACTTTTGGGAGAATGATATGCCGAGTCGCGATATCACGATGTGGTGATAATTAAGGCTTGAATTATGAGAAGTAAATCTCATATTAGGCAGCTATAATCATGTCACAACTTCGTGAATCGAGGTTTTGGACACCTTAACTGTATGAAATAAAGTGCTGAGTGGCGATGTGCCGAGAACCAAATTTAACCATGGTTAGTTTTTTACCTTTAGTCCTTGACCAAGGTTATCACAAAAGTTATCATGTTCTTGGCTCTCGGGGCTGTAAAAACAAAAACTTAGGTTCGACGAATGCCAAGGCGTGAACTCCCGAAAATGCATACTCATGAGTTGAAATTTTTTCCCTAGTTAATGTTTTGAGCGAAAAAACAAAAACGAATTCGCAGTTTCGCATCTCGAGACGTATGAATTCAAAGATTAAAGTATCCATCTTTCGATATCCTGAAATAAAACAAAAGAGAAAACATAATTGTGAAAATGGATCTGTAACGTCCTAATATTCCTAAACAGTATTTATTTCCATAAACAATTTATTGAATAACTGAAAACATTAACTTCATAGCATACTATTGATTTTTGTTACAACAACATCAGTAATTTAGATTTATCCAGATTAACGGTTTCATAGCAGAATGAAATGAATGCATAATTTAACAGGTACCTGGTTCTGATGCTAATTACTGTTGCCACTGTGCCTTGCTGCTGCCTTCCTGCTACCTGC
>ML778014.1:1101610-1131986 GCA_009831015.1 Picea engelmannii | reverse complement strand
TTTTCATTGATCCTTTAAATTATATTTCTCAGGTCTTTAAATGTGATCTATAAATAAATTATTACTTGGTTAACCATAATTGCTTTCCTTAATTAATTTTACTTTATGATCTTTAAACATTTATTTAATTAGGGTCGTTACAGGATCCTTTTTGCAAGTGAAAAAGCATTGCTATCCAGGCGACAAGCTTTTAGAGTTTTAAGATCTCAGAAGGAAAAGAAAATCAACTTAGATTTCAAGTTTCAAAAATTGAAAATTTTTTGGAAGGTAAAAAACAAGGGCAGCTCCAACATAGGCTCCAACTAGGGATCCCACTTCCCTGTGAGGCGGGAAGAACAGTAGACCAGGTGCCAATATTGGGTAAATGGAGTCACAGGCTAAAATCAACAGAAAAATTCAAGGAAAAAGATAGANGGGGGGGGGGGGGGGAATCTTCGCTTTGTACCTCAGAAATCTTTTTTTTTTGAACTCAGATACTCTTTCCAAACACAGTTGCAGTCACTTTCACAACTTTCCCTTTCTCACTACTAACTTTGGGGATGCTTTAAGATAGTCAAAATGACCCTAGGATATTCAACAGATCTTATGATTCTCAGCTTGCATTAACAGAATGCTATTATACAATTTTAAATAGGGAAGTCCCATCAGAATTTGGGGAAATGATCAGGCTTTCAGAAAGTGTTGGTTACCGGAGCAGATTGATACTTACGTACAATATCCTCATAGATCTCTCAGACATTGTTCACTGCCAGCGAGCCTGTTCAGTACCCCGGTGAAGTTGTTTGACCCCTTTTTCACTAAATTTCTTTTCACCACTTCGGAAAATATTATGCGTTTAAATGCTAAGATGAGGGTAATCATTTCTGAATTTCCTTTCATCGTCTTAATGGACTAGGTGGGGGCAATCATTTCTGAATTTCCTTTCACCACCTATCTTATTATTTACTTTTAAAACACGAAGATGGGAGCAATCAGTTTATATCAGGGCTGAGATCTGTGTAATATTTTTTATCAGAGGTCTGTCAACTTATTTTGATTACTCGGTATCAATATTTCTTTGACCCTCACAAGACCTTTCGTTCTTAGGGAAACAGGGGAGAATAATACAATTTTAAGGAATGTCTTGTTCAAGCAAGCTTTGATTTTTCCAACACTGTTGAAAAACCTAGGAAAGTTAGGATCGCTATAAACATTCCTTAGCTTAGCAGAAGATCAAGTAGTTGTGAAGATCGACTTTCTTATTAAGATCTGCTTCGGAATCCTTGAGGTGTTAAAACGAAAAACCTTTACCCCTTCACAAAGAATCGGGAGACTCGCTAAAAGTTAGGCTCAAATATAGACAGAAAACAAGGCAACAATTCAATGGGTTAATATACAAAAGGTCACAACAGTTCGGGATTGGTTTTCGAATATATTTAGGAACAAAAATTATGACTGACTGGTTTTTAGGTTTAATGTATTCATTCAAATTATTTTATTTGAAGATCATGAAACCAAAAATATTCCTGTTATCTAACCTTTTGTATTGCAAATTTGAAAAATGTTACCTTAGTTTGCTTAAACAACCTTTCATGAACTATATATTAAGAAAACTCACCTCTGTCTTTTCTTTTCAATTTCTTGGTGGACTATGAATTATCTTATGTATCATCTATTTTATGTCGTTCTATTTCCAACGACGACCTGCACATTATTTTTTCTGCTAGTTTCATTTGAGGCTAGAATCCTGTAAAAACAAACACAAACCTTATTTAAAATTTGTTAGAAATTTAAGAACGAAAACCAAAAATAAAACGTAAATGTTTGAACGAAAAAATATAAATATGTACAAAACAGTCATAATAAATTTTATTATTTTACAAATTATTTTTTCTTATTTTTTTTGAACAACGACTGTCACGTCATGTAGTGCTTTAGATACCGCTCGTTGATAGGGGTGCTAAGAACTTCTCCATCAATATTTTCCAAAAGAAAGGATTTTTTTCCTTCTGGAGCCGAGACCCTAAATGGTCCATACCAAAGGTGGTCAAATTTGCCATGCTTCGCGGCTTCCTCCCTTCTCGTATCCCATCTTAACACCAAGTCACCTGGAAGGAATTCTCTATCCTTTGTCTTGAGATAGAACAATGCTTTCATATCGTCCTGGTATTTCTGGATTTTCTCATCAACCTCCACTCTGAGCTATTGAACCTCAATCACCTGGTTAATTCTGCTGGTTACATGATTGGGTTCTTCATTCTGATCCTGCCATAATTTCATCACTGGCAACGCTAAGTTTATAGGCAGAACCGCCTCGGTCCCATAGACCATTTGAAACGGGGAAATGCTGATAGATATTTTAGTGCTGATGCGGTTTTCCCACAACGCGTACTTCAAATGTACATGCCAAGACCTCTTGTTTTCATTCAATACCTTTTTTATTACATTTACCAGGCTCTTGTTAGATGATTCAGCCAACCCATTTCCCTGAGGGTAATAAGCGGTGGAATGGCCGAGAACGATACTGTAGTTCTGGCAGAAGTCAATCATAGCCATGGACTTGAAGGCCTGGGCGTTGTCGGTAATAATCTTTCAGGGACACTCGAATCTTGACAAGATGTTATCTTCCAAGAAGTTGATCACCACCGAGTCTGTTGCCCTTTTGGTTGGAATTGCTTCCACCCACTTTGTAAAATAATATGTGGCTATTAAGATCCACTTATGTTGAGCAATGGAATGGGGATTAATTTCCCCTATGAAGTCTAATCCCCATTATTGAAATGGGGCTTCAGTTTTGACTGGAACGAGTGGTAGTGCAGGGAGTTTCTGCTTACCAGCGAATATTTGACACGAATAACAGGCACGTACTTTGGCATTGACGTCCGAAAATAGTTTCGGCCAATATTATCCGGCCCTCAAGATCTTGTAGGCTGTGGCTCTCCATTCATGGTGTCCTCCATAGATTCCTTCATGAAATTCTTCTATAACCCGTGGATTTTCCGACTCAACCAGACATACCAGTAAGAACCTGAGTGGATCCTTCCAGTATAGTTGATTTTCGGAGATGCAATATTTTACAGCATGGAGTTTTAAAGTTTTGTATTTGGCTGGTGTTAGTCCATCTGGACATTTCAGGTTTAACAAATAGAAAACTATATCTTTATACCATCCTGATGACATGAATTTTTCTTCAACCTTGCTTGGATATGTCTGGTCATCCGGCTCCTGCAAACGTGTGTCTCCGTCTTCCCCTTGTAAGCAATTGATGTCAAGAGCTCTAAGGTTCGACTCAGCCAAGAATTTGGCTAGACCCTTTTCCTTTATCAATTTAGTAGGCTTGATTTCCATATCAAATTCTTGTATTTTAGTGAGCCAACGCCCTCATTTTCCATCACTATTCGACTGTACCAATACATCCTTCACAGCACTGGTTGACACGTACGTGATAATTTTTGAATGCAGAATGTAAGTTCTGAATGATTTTAGCACTTTCACCATTGCGTATGCTTGTTTTTCTATTATATCATATTTTAGTTCGGCGTCTCTAAGACTCTTTCTAAAAAACGTGATCGGGCATTCAAAGCCTTCATCATTTTTTTGCAGCAACACCGCGGTGATAGTATGTTCAGAAGCGAATGAGAAGATGAGGAAATATTTCAAGTAATCTGGGCTTGTTAACATAGGTGCCTCGCTGATGAATTTTTTAATATGCTTGAACGACGCTTTAGCCTCGGTCGTCCAATTTACTCTACTATCTTTCTTCAGCATTCCCGTGATCAATTTGACAATCTCAGCAAAATTTGGTATAAACCTTCGTAAAAAATTTATTGTACCTAAGAAAGATTGAATTTCTTTAACGTTTCTAGGGACACTGATATTTTGTATTGCTTCAATCCTCTTAGGATTGATCCTGATCCCATCTTTAAATACGATATGCCCCAAAAGCTTACCTTCCTGCATAGCAAAATGTGATTTATTTGGGTTCAAAGATAGGCCATACCTGCGACATTTTTCAAAAGTCTGTTTTAAACGAATCAAATGTTCTTCATCGGTTTTAGAGAAAACCGTCAGATCGTCAAGGTAGATTACTACGAACTTGTCTCTTTCTCCGAAAAAGGCGATGTCCATAGCACGCTGGAAGGTAGCCCCTGCATTCATTAAACCAAAAGGCATTTTATCATACATGAATGTACCCCATGGTGTGGTGAAAGCGATTTTTTCTCTGTCTTTCTCATTCATGGCGATTTGGTTGTACCCATAAAACCCATCTATCATAGACATTCGATTTGCTCCAACTACCCTTTCTAGGACGTGGTCCATTTTAGGAAGTGGATAATTATCCTTAAGAGAGGACCTGTTCAAGTTCCGGAAATCCACACATAGTCTGATTTCTCCGTTCTTTTTTTTGACAGGGACCAAATTTGCCACCCAGTCTTAATACCTTAGAGGTACAATTATTTTCGCATCTAAGAGCTTCTTAACTTCCTTTTCAATAACGGGAAACAAAATGGGGTTAAACTGCCTGAGATTTTGCCTAAAAGGCTTGAATCCAGGCTTCAAAGGTATCTTGTGCTCAATTATAGAAGTATCATATGTTCGAAGCTCATCATAGGACCAGGCGAAAACATCTTTATACTGTCTGAGTAGGTCTCTGTACTGGTCTTTTACCTTAGGAGGGAGGAATTTAGATATCTTTACTATCCTAGAATCTTTTTCAGTTCCTATGTCACAGTCCTCCACTTTTTCTGGTTGGGGCTGCAAAGTGGACTTCACAGGTATGTCATTCTGATGGAAGAGTCTTTCTAAAGGAATTAAGCCTTTCGGGATCTAGTTATTTTTAAGGACCAACATGCGATGATCCGCTATTTTTTCTCGGAAGGTTTCAGGATCTTCACCTTCTTCCATAATCCACATCGGGTCGTTTTGGTTTTCTTGGTTTGGATGGGTTTCAGAGAACTCACCTATTGCCATAAGAAATTTCTGAATTTGTTCATCATCTTCAAAGACCTGCCAGTGTTGGACATTGTCTGGTATAGAGGGTTTATATCTGATTCAATATGATATTTCAGTTTAACGTTCGTGGGAGGAGAAAAGGTTGAGGCTGCCTTAGCCAATGCGTCAACATGTATATTCTCTGTGCGAGGAATAAAATGGACTTTTATAGATGAGAAAAAATTCTCCATCAAATCCCAAGCACAATTTCTGTATGTTCTTGATTTGGGATGTTTGGCAAGGTATTGTTGGTTTACTTGTCTTACTATCAATTCAGCATCACCGTAAACCTCCAAGTTTTTTATATTTAACTTCTTTCCAGTCTCCAAACCTAAGATTAATGCTTCATACTCACATATGTTATTGGTGTAATCTATGCCCCACTGCAAACGATATGAGAAAGGAACAATAAAATTACCTTCAGGCGCTACTAAAAGTATGCCAGCACTAGCTCCTTCAGAAGACAAAGCACCATCGAAGTACATTTTCCATATACCATTTTTGCACAGTTCTTCAGTCAAGGGGCTAAGATCTTCCTGCTTCATATCAAGTTCTTCTGGACACCCATCTAAAACATCATCAAATGACAATATGCAATTCCCCAGATCTTGGTCTGCGACGTAAATGGGAAAGTTATTTGGATTCTGAGGATTACTGACAGTATACGCTAATCTTGTTTCTTGGTACAAACGGGTAAACTGACCACTGAAAATCGAGATTGTGGCATATGACATGTCCAATTGTAGAGAACCCCCCAAATTGGCTCCCCATGATCTGGATAACAACATACCATATTTGGGGGGAATATCTGCGATAACCACATCCATCAGGATAATCTTGACCAGGACCTAAGCCAGGGTAACTACCAGATCTTTTATCATTCCCATACATTTAACCTTTCTCGAATCAAACAAGTATAGGTTTCCATAGGGTCTAGTGATTTGGAGCTCCAGTCTCTCCATTATAACTTTGGGCATAACATTATGTGAAGCCTCGGAGTCTAACATGCAGTTATGCAGTAATTGATCATGCATATTCAGGGTGATATAGAAGGGAGTGACGTTGTCTTTGGATCCCTCAAAATGAGGACCAAAGGTGATGTTAGGTCTGTTGTCTTCTAGGTTGATAACATCGGAGTGACTTTCTGGCTCATAAACACCCATCACTTTGGCAATTTGCTTTCGATAAGTGGGGTTTTTTGCTAATTCTACCAAAGGAATCGGTATCTTAATTTTATTTAATTCATTTTCAAAATTATAGGATGTATTTGCCTTGTTCGTTTCTTTGGTTAAGAATTTCGAGATTTTTTCTTCTGACTTGTTTGTCTAGATCGCTTTATCACTCGTGACCTTAGTCAAAGATGTAACTTTATCTATCGGTCATGTTTCCTTTGTTTGGGTTTCAGCTTTTTCCACCTCAGACTCTTGAGTCTTTGCTATCTTGACTTTATTGCTGGGTAACAATGTCTCTTCCAAAGGAGGTTCATGAGGTTGACCCCTTTGCAGGATTCTCTTAGGTTGGTCAGTTGAGGTAGGCTTATTTTTAGATCTCAGATTGTATTTGGGTTGAAAATCAGCCGCTATCATTTCTTTTTCTGGTTGAGATACGTGGAGGTCAGTATGATCATCTTCTTYCTCTTCATTATAAGGTTGAGGGGTATTTGAAGACTTCTCATAGTCTTCTCTGGTAAAAAATGATTGCAAACATTCATCACCGAAACATGCGACTTCATCTTCCAAATCTTTGAAATCTTGGAGGTCATTTGCTCCTATAAAATTTTCATTTTTCAGTGGAGCTTGTATTTTTTGATCTTCATTCTTTATTTGCCTCTGTTGATTTTGAGGATTTGGGATTTTCCTGAAGTCCTTTTTGTTAGAAGAATCATCTTTAGCCTGATCCAACTCCATCCTAGAGATTTTGTTAGACATGTCTTTAATTACTCGGTCCATATCATCTACTCTGTCGTCAGTGTATCTATTTGACCCGGAAAGACCCACTGGTTCCCTATAGCATCTATTTTCATGGTTGACTGTTTCTATTTTATCCTTTAACTTACCTGAAGCCATCATATTAGATTCTATTTCGAAAGCATCATCTTGCATTCTATTCAGGGTGGCTCCTCTTCTTTCTCGCAAAAGCAATGCAAAAACAGGTTCGAAAGCTCCCGCAAAAGTTACTTTGGCTGAGGGTTCGGAAGGTTTAATAGCGGCTGGAATTTTATTATAAAGTTTGTTAAATCTCAGAATAAATTCCATAACAGTTTCTGAGTTCTTTTTCTTTAGGGACCCAAACTTAGTAAGGTAATATAAGTGATCCTTTTGCTCTCCCCATTTTCTGAGGAAAGCATCTTCCAAGGCATCATATGTCCGAATAGAAGTTGCAAGAAGACTTCGAAACCAAGTTCGGACCTGTCCTTCGAAGGTCTGGACAAGTAGTCTCGAATAGACATCGTCGTGCTCAATACCATAGATGTCTGCGAACTGGTCAAAGAAGTTTATATGCTCGGCTGCGGTTAGATCTCCCTCCCCAGTGAACTTAGGAAGATTTTTGATGTAGTTGTCAGGTAAATCATGGAGGGGAACAGGTAAAACCAGGGGAGCGTATCTCACTACTACTTTTGCAAATACTCTGGGAGGAGGGACATTCAGTTTTCCTCCACCTCCTCCTCCGACGGCTGCCATCGACTTGGGAGTAGGAAATGAGGGTGTAACACACTCTTTTGAATCAGGTGAAACTGGGAAATTCTGCAGAAGAGAGGCTGGTATGTCAAATGAAGACGATCTTTCTAAAGAACCCTTTCCCTTGTTTATAGATGGGAAAGTCTGATGGGTCTCACTCCTAAATTCAGAGTAGTTTGTTTCCGGATCTTTGGTATTAGACAGAGGGCTGCAGGAAGCAGAAGGTTCTGAAGGGCATATAGTCTTTAAAAGTGGGTTTTCGGGCTTATTAACTGAAGCGGTTGTCTCAAACGAGCCTCTTTCTCTTAAATTTTTTTCAGGATTATTAACAGGCATAATCAGCTTGCCACCCGGGTTCTGTCTAGTATGCTTTCTACCAGATGCTAGTTTGTGTTTCAGTGGAGTCGCCAAGCGAAATATTTTAAAAAGCCTTAAAACGGTGTGCACTCTATGTTCACTATCAAAGAGTAACACTATCAATGAAATAGTTTATCGTTTTCCCAGGGAAAAGATTTCGTAACTTCGTTCCCCGACAATGGCGCCAGAAAGATGTTGTTCCTGAGTTTGTAATTAAGGATTAAAAGTACATTGTCAAGGCATCCGAAAGTATATTAAAGATTTATACAAAGATTATGCTAACCTTCGGTGTAGGAAACTAATGAGGGTTTCTACGTTCTCATTGTCTAGCTTCCAACTGTTCCTGGGTAGTAATATCTTGTTCAATGGCTGCCCATGAACGTTCTAATTCCTCCGGGGTGTTCGCAGTTTTAAGGATCATGTCAAAAATATTTAAAGCGATATTTATTTGATTAGATAGTCCGGGTTGAATATTAGGTTGAGCTGTAGTAGGGACAGTCATTGAGGAACAATACCAGTATGGAAATGATTTAAAGGGAGATTTCAATGTTGTTTCAATTTGGTCGAAATAAAGAGAAACTTTTGCATGAAGAAAAAAATAAGAATACAAAATGAAGGCCCTTTCCCGTAACTGTATTATTTTTAGTAAAAAGATGTGGAGTGAGAGAAAAACATTTATCTGAAGATAACGTAAGGTTCCTGTCAATAGAAAACTCACACATACACAGAAGAAGAAACTAGCATAGAAATAATTGACATAGTGTAAATAAATATATAATTTTGTAAATGCAAATTGGTCTTACACCTGCTGATAGCTGGTGCAGAGGAAAGACAAGAAATAGTTACAGAAAGATGAAATCTCTTCACTATAGTAGTGGTCGTACTAAATTATAGCGATACACATCAATTATGAAAAGTGGAATGAAATGAAACAAGAAACATAACGAAACAAACTTGTAACACAGTCGTGACGGAAATGGGAATCTTCAAATTTGCTAGCATTAACTTATCGAATGCAAAAAATATATTACATTCACTACCAAAATGGTCCAGCCTTTTCTTCTTCTTTTTGTCCTGTATTTATACCCAAAATTTTTGGCTAGAAACTCAACAGTTTCATAAATGCAGTTACCATTGAGAGGAGCGAAATCACTCCACCTCTCCTACTCTATTTTCAAAAAGTGCCAGATTCTTATCTTTGTGTGATTCGGTGCATATGATACACTTGTCCTCAAACTGGGATACAAGCTGTGAAGGTTCCGCTTGGTAGCTGGGAGGAGCGAAATCATTCCATCTCTCCTATTCTATTTTCAAAAGGTGCCAGGTGCTTTTCTTTGCATGGATTCGGTGTACATGATACATTTGTCCACAAACTGGGATACAAGCTGCGAAGGCTCCGCTTGACAAATGGCCTTGGTAAAATAGCACTCTCGGGCTAACTGTGGAAGTTTATCACCCATTTGTGCATCAATGATGTCAAGGGCACTGAGTTGTGTGCTAGGTTGAATCAAATGTTTGTCAACTTGAGCCATGTCTGCCCTGTCCATCTTAGAGATTTCCGTCGAATCTCTTTCATTCTTCTCCTTCATGTCGAGGGAAATCTAAGCTACATTCATTTGCCTCAACGTCTCTGAGTCACCTCCACTCTCCATTCCTAACATCTCACCATCTATAGTATTGAAGGCTTCTTCTAATGAATTGGTTACTTTTTGGGTCTGTTCCTTGCTTAAGGTAATATTATGTTCCCATTCCTTTAACAAAATATTACCTCTAGTTTGTTCAACGATGGTGAGTCTGGGAGAACCTGCTAAAAATCTGTTGTTAGTAGTTATCACTACCTCTTGAAAGGCGACCCGAGCAGCCTCTTCGTTCCTTTATTTGACAATCAGATTCTCGAAAATCCGATGCATTAACAGGAAATCTTCTTGAATCTCTCCCACTTTGTCTAGCAGACTCTGTTGCGCAGAAAAGATCCTTCTCTGAATATCAATCGCTCGAGATTTAAAAATCTCGATGTTGATCACCTTGCTTTCAGTGACCTCTAACTGAGCCTGTAGCTCTGTGATCATACTCCTCTGCTGACCCGACTGTATCCGACCATCTCAGATCACTGAATTTGCTTGTTCCAATTTGGTTTTGAGGACTTCTATTTCCTTTTTATCGGCCAATCGGGCCAGTTCTATTTCTCCACTTGCCTGACTCTTAGCGCTTTCTGTAGCTGAAGCTACTCGAGATTTGAGAGTCTTGATCAGGTGATTCTTTCTCTTAAGCTGATTTTTCAACATCTCGACCGAGAATTGATTCACCGATGCATACGCTCCCTGCGTTCCTTCTATCTCTGTGGCGAATTCATCACTCCTTTTGTTTTTTCCATCTGTCATCACTTTAAATTTTTTAGGAGTTGATCCTTCCTCCTGGTTGAACTCCCTTTTCACAACTTCTTTTCTCTTTTTGTCGAAGAAGAACTCATTGGGAGGAAGTTATTCTACTCTGATGGGCCTTATTTCTTCACCGAAAATCCATCCTTCTCCTATATTTCCTTGTGTTGACTGCAAAGGGGTGACAGAAGTGATGGGTTCCCCGATTTGCTTCACCACCTTTCCTGGTGTGCTGAGTGAGTCCTATTCCTTCGGAGGACCAGAGGTCTTCATCTCAGTCTCTAGATTTTGAGTTTCTGGTGGGTCTATGTTTCTTACTTCCACCTCTGGACTATGTTCCTTGGGTGGGTCAGTAGTCTCTTTTTCTATTTTGGGATTCTTCTCCTGCTCCCCTTCCTAATGTTTTTTGGGGTTAGAAGTTTGGCCCTCATAACTTTCAGCTTCCTTCTCTTTGTCCTTGGAAAGACCCAAACCTCCTAGCACAACGGGGAGACATCTTTTTCTATGCTCCTGAAACTTTACAACAGAGGCCATGTCTTCAGATGCTAAAGATCTGATTCAAACTAACACTTCTCCATAGGACCTCACCCCTCGGAAAATATCATCCGAGGGTGAACACTCGTGTTCAAACTTCTTCAACCCACAATTTGACAAATGGGTGCTTAATATTTTCTGAGGATCATGCTTTTTATACTCAATAGAGACCAAACTCAAGTCTTCTAAGGTTGCAGCCTCAGCCTTAGCATGTCCAAAATCCAATAAAGAATAAGAATTTAGCCGAACGGGGAAAAATGGCCATACCTTCTTTGATGATGCTTTGAGCTCTTTACTCACTCCGCTAATCACTGTTTGTCGAGAAATCTCACGACAGGCCAGCTTGTCGGGAATAAATAGTGGTAGCGCAAACGGGGGAACAGTAGCTCCGAACACTCTGAAATAGGAAAACTCTGCTTCTACGTACCAGTTTGCGATACACTTCAGATTTGCAGCAATGCTATCCGAGATGCGAGGTGGCGAATGACAAAAAATGGTGATGTGTAGGGGCACCATCACCCAGTTGAAAATCTCATAAATAAATTTATTTGCTTTATTTTCGCACAATTTTTCGTGATACTCATGCACATTTTTCTCTTGGGTTGGACTCCAAGCCCAATTCATCAAAGGGAATGGCGTCATGGAACATATTGCGTCCATGATGTATGTAGACATGAAGAAAGAGGATGGACTCCCGCTTGCTTTCTGCTCCCTGTACTCTGTAATCTGGTTGAACAAACTATCCGAGAGTATCTTTTCCCAATTAAATGAGCAACCTTTTGCTACCCGAAAGATGAGAGGTACCCACGCAATGTAGAAATGTGTTGTATCCTCCCTTCCGAAAAGTTGGCATGTCATCATTTCCACATACATATAATGTGGCTCCAGCGAAGCAATTGAATACACACCCTTGTCATTTTCTCTGAATGTCCCAGAGCGCAAAACCCAATCTTTTATCAAACCAGACATGGTTTTGTCATATTGTTCGCACTCCTTTTTGAATTCCTCCAGGAATTCATCATTATACGTGTATTCAACGGTTGCTAGAAGCTTGTACATGGTTTGGATATGGTCTGGTCTAAAAGTTTCGAATGTGGTCCATTGGTCACTTATGATAGTCCTGGTGGGTAGGTCTATGTGATCCAATGCCCATCGGATCATGTCGTAGTATGGGAGCAACCGTGGTCTGGTTGCAACCAGGTGCATTCCCGATTGAACAACTATCTTGTATTTAGTGTTCAGGCCATCCTTTACATTATCATTGTCATCGGAGTCTGAATAGTTCACCAATTCAGATTGTAGAATATCTGAAACAAATGACCAGCTGGGTACTGAGCCGCCAGTCCGAGGTGAAGTATCTGAGACGTTGTCTGAACCCTACGCTGCAACCTCGACATTCGCTTTCGCTGCTCTCCTTGGAGCCATGTCTGAAACTTGTGTTTTCTCTCTTCTGCGATAGACCTGTGTATACATGCAGAGATTAGTTCACTCAGAGAAAGGTGAGCTCTGTGCGGCTATGAGAAATGTTTAAAATAGAATGAAACTTCTCGTATATATTTGAAAACCCTATACTATTTGAAATAAGTCTGTCAAATTGCGAATAGAAACAAATTTATTGCATAAATCTGATCTTATTTATTCATGGATTTACCCTAATTCTTCATTAATGTCATCAATGTTTGACGGCTTGACAGGTAGTCGGGTTATGGAGAGAAAGTGGCTACCTCGTGAAGTGTGCAAACCTCAATGTGCGGGACGTATCTCGTTTTAATTTAAAATTTCAAATCTTAGCGACTTAAATAATTTTCTTGCTTTTCGCTGCATCGTGAATTTCCCTTTCACATTTTGACTCTTCAACTCGCGAAACTGCGAGTGCCGATTTTACCTTAATTAACAGTAACCGTGATTCGGCGCATCCTTAATTATATAATTAATTTACTCGCCATATCGCGACTCAGGAATTCGAAGACAGACTTTTGGGAGAATGATATGCCGAGTCGCAATATCGCGATGTGGCGATAATTAAGGCTTGAATTATGAGAAGGAAATCTCAGATTAGGCGGCTAATTAATTTTGCTATAATCATGTCACAACTTCGTGAATCGGGGTTTTGGATACCTTAACTTTATGAAAGAAAGTGCCGAGTTGCGATGTGCCGAGAACCAAATTTAACCATGGTTAGTTTTTTACCTTTAGTCCTTGACCAAGGTTATCACAAAAGTTATCGTGTTCTTGGCTCTCGGGGCTATAAAAACAAAAACTTAGGTTCGACGAATGTCAAGGCGCGAACTCCCGAAAATGCATACTCATGAGTTGAAATTTTTACCCTAGTTAATGTTTTGAGCGAAAAAACAAAAACGAATTCGCATTTTCGCGTCTCGGGACTTATGAATTCAAAGATTAAAGTAACCATCTTGCGATATCCCGAAATAAAACAAAAGAGCAAACATAATTGGGAAAATGGATCCTTTTTGCAAGTGAAAAAGGATTGCTATCCAGGCAACAAGCTTTCAGAGTTTTAAGATCTCGAAAGGAAAAGAAAATCAACTTAGATTTCAAGTTTCGAAAATTGAAAATTTTTTGGAAGGTAAAAAACAAGGGCGGCTCCAACAGGTGGTACGTAAATCTGACCTTTAAACCTAAATAAACCATCACTATCAAAAAAAAATCCCTCATATCGTGGTACCATCATTGTGTTTTGTCTGATAAAACCCTCAACCTATTTGTACTAGTCATCATCACGTTGTAAATTTAGAATCTTTTCATGTAGATTCATCTGAAGAGGAAACACTGAAAATATGCGTGGTCTCCGAATCAAAGCATCCACCACTTGGTTTAGTGTTCCCTTTATGTAAGTAATATCAAAGTCGTACTAGCTAAGAAGTTCCGACCAACGTCGCTGTCGTGCGTTCAAGTCACTTTGCGTAAAAATGTGTTGTAGTCCACAATGGTCAGTCTTTAGTTCAAATTTTCGTCCAACAAGGTAGTGTCTCCAAACCTTTAAGGAATATACGATGGCTAACAACTCCAAATCGTGCGTCAAGTAGTTCTCCTCATGCCTTCTTAGTTTCCTTGAAATGTAAGTGATTACTCGTCCATCTTGCATCAAGACCAGGGATGATTTTAAGGATGGAAATTTATTTTAAAATGTAGAAACCTTGGCGAATCCTACTAATCCTTCATATGCCAACTATAAATGTTCGATGATATTTTTGTAAAAATATTCAAATTTCTAAGGATTTTATATAGTTTTTATAAAATTTTGGTGATTTGTAAGGTAAAATAATTTATCCTATAGAATTTGGGCGAATCATTTTTAAAATAGCCAATCTCGTTTTTGGAAAAACCATGGAAAATTAGACCATGAGCGAAATTTAGCCCCTAAAAGAATCCACGATCAAGACTCTGCCTAAGCCTTCCTTGGATGCGTCAGTGCATACCAAGAAGTCCATGTCCACGTTAGGGACCTTTAGTATTGGTGTTGTTGTCAACGATTCCTTGAGCCTCTGAAATGCTTTTGCGCATTTCTCGGTCCATACAAACTTCTTGTTCTTCTTCTGCAACTCCATGATTGGACTTGTTATCCTTGAAAATCCCTCGACGAACCGTCGATAGTATCCTACTAAACCGATGAAGCTACGTACTTCTGGGACATTCGTCGGTGCAAGCCATTCCATAATAGCCTTGACATTGGCTAGATCCCAAGTGATGCCTTCGCCGAAGATGACATTCCCTAATTAGTGAATCTTCGATTGGTAAAATGAGCATTTGGACAACTTCCCATACAATTTGTGCTCTCGTAAACACTGTAGCACCAAGTACAATTGCTCGTCATGCTCCTCCATTGTCCAAGAGTAAATAAAAATATCATCAATGAATATTTGGATGAACTTGTCCAAGTACTCGTGGAACACCCCATTCATCAAACTCATAAATACCCCTGGGGCATTTGTCAGTCCAAATGGTAAAACAGTAAACTTGTAATGTCCAAACCTCATCTTAAAGGTGGTCTTAGGGCCATCATCATCCTTGATCCGTAACTGGTGATACCCTGATCTCAAATCGATCTTGGAGAACACCGTCCCACCCTTCATTTGATCGAACAGGTCATCAATTCTCGGCAATGGATAATGATTCTTGATCGTGGCCTTGTTTAGTTCACGGTAGTCAATACAAAGCCTCCATGATCCGTCCTTTCATATGAAAATAATAGGTGCACCCCACGGTGACACAATAGGACATATAAGTCCCAGGTCCAACAACTCCTTCAATTGCATTTTTAACTCTTGTAACTCTGGGGTTGACATCCGATAAGGCGTTCTTGCTATCGGTTCAGTTCTCGGTTTTAGGTCTATGGTAAACTCCAACTCCCTCACCGGCGGAATCCCAGGTAACTCCTCTGGAAATACATTTGCAAACTCTTTCACCACCAGAAGGTATTCTAGACCTTCTGCTACTCCCTTCTTGTTTAACGCAATCATCACATAAATCTTGCACCCCTTGCGCATACTCTTCCATAGCTGTAAGGAAGAGATGAACCTCAGGGAAACTCCTTGGTTCCATCCTACAATCACATGACTTTGTCCCTCGTCATCGATCAAGCTCAATTGTTTCGTCTTACAATTGAGTATCGCCTCATGCGATTCCAACTAGTCCATACCAATCATGACATCATAAGATCCTAAGATCGTGATGTACAGGTTGGCCCTTGTGACAAACTCTCCCAGGTTAAGGACACATCGTGTAACGTTTCCTCCAACCTTTTGTTCGGCTCTCGAAGCCATCTCCATGAAGCTAAACTCGTCCTATTTGACTTCCTTTACCTTAATCCTTTTTAGCGCTGCACCAGAAATGAAACTCTTGGTAGCACCAGGATCTATCAAAATACTAAGGGTCTGGTCAGCGATGGTACCTATCGTCTCGAACATAGTGTCCTGGTGTTATTCCTGGTGGTTATTCATTGATTCATGAATTTGATGGGCCTTGCCCATATATCCCACGGTAGTGGGTCCGGATGATCCGAACACTCTAGTCCTCTCCACTGGGTAATCACACTGGTAGTGTGGCTCCCCACACGTCCAACATCCCTTCTTCAGCCCAGTAGTCCTGGTACCCGAAGTAGAAGATGACGACCCACTGACCTAGAATCTTGGTCTATTCTACTGAACAAGCCCAAACTGCTGCTGCTGCAGGCGACGCTACTGCTGATGTTGTGGTCCCCAATAAGGTGTCCGCTGCTGAGGCATCGGTCATTGGGGTGTAGTGAAAGTGGATCCCCTCTGGAATCCACGACATCCCAACATATGTCTGGCTGGTGTCTGATGTTTCTATGCTCCAGATGACACTTGCCCTATTGGTCTCACTGGGGTCCTGGTCTGACCCCCACTGATAACCTCCTCCTCTACTATGAGGGCCTTCTTGATGGCATCATGCAACATTTGAGGCATCAAAATCCTAACCTTTGCATGCAGGCTACCATTAAGGCCAAACATGAACTTGTTGACCTTAAGTTTCTCAGTGTTAAGGTGCGAATCATAACATAGAAGCTCCATAAAATGAGCCTTGTACTCGGGCATCGTACGACCTCCCTGTCGTAAGAAGTTGAACTCATTGAGCTAATGCTCAATGAATTCCTCTAAAATATACCTCTCTCGGAACCATTCCTCAAACAGTTCCCATGAAACGTCTTCGATGGCCATGTTTAGCTGTCGTAGGAGTGTCTTTAACCATATAAGAGTGCTCCCTTTCAGTTCAAAGACTGCCATGCAGACCTTCATGTTGGAGGTATAATCACGAAGTGTGAAGCACATCGCCATGTTCTCCCACCATGCCTCGGTGGTTGTGCCATACGGGGCACCAAAGAACTCAGGAAATTTTACCTTCTCGAGTTCACGTTGAATGCTACTAGTATCGGTCGGTGCACGCAGTGTAACCTCAATGGGTGTCGGTTCCCTGACCTCATCTCTATCCAACTGACTAATCAGTGCCTCAGACATGTGCTGAAAAGATCTCATCATTCTGACTACATCACCAACCGCTATTTTCTCCCGTATGAGAACCTACTCATCTCCCTGGGGGTTAGTCCCCTCAGGCATGGATGCTACTGGAGGCTTCGCACCTCCTCCCCTCGCACCCCGTCGTCTACCTCCGTGATGTCCTCTAACCATGATTAGCTTCACGCACACAAGACAACTCGATAAACAATAGTATAATCAATTATATCAATGAAAGCCGTAGTGATCCCAAGTCGTGGGTTGAAATTGGCTCTAATACCATATGTAACGAACCTCCTCGTTACAACAACAAAACTCTTATAACAAGTGCAATTTTTTTTTTTTTTTGTGTGTGTGTGTACAAGGGTAATAAATACATTTGACTCTATGCTACCACACGACGATGAACATGATGCATGCAACTGCGACCACGACATAACGACCTCAGATGCACATCAAGCTTCCGGAAGAAAAGAACGAAAATCAACCGACAACATAAATAAGACTGACTACCCGCCTGTTCTACCCTGCAATGGTTAGGACCTCCAGGACACATAAGCAACGCTCAATCCCAGGTTCCCATCAATTTTGACCATTTAAGGTCTCAGGGATGGCGACTGTTCTGAGGAACAAGGAGGTGTCTACATCCCGCCCAACACAAGCAGACCAAGCCTACTAAGCTAAGGACCATCATCCTAAAATCCCCACGCGCCCCAGACAATATACAAAATTAAATTCTATATCAATGAGCTTATCCATAATCTGGATATGTGTAGCTTTCAATCAAGTATCACATAAGAAAATCAATGCGATGGATTTTTCATTATTAAGTGGAATGCCCTCAATGAAATGAAAATTAAGAACCACATTTTCAAGTCACTTTCATAACCCTACAAATGGGAAGAACTTCTAACCAACAATGAAACTAGAGTACCACTGCTAATAAGTGTACATGGCATTACAATGTAAAAACCATTAACATTAACTTAAAATGATGGCGATTGATTAAGAAAATCTTAAGAAGTATTTTTATCTCTTTTGAAAAACAAATGTTACAAGGACCAATCACATTCAATAGAACATACTAAAATATCTAGTTTCTTATGGAAAGGAAGCAATAGAACAACTCATTTATATCAATAGCAGAACAAATGATAGAATTATATATCAACTAATTTTTAATACTTGTTCTCCAATGATACAAGAACCATCAATTATATTTAACTCTAGATTACATCA
Source organism: Picea engelmannii (assembly GCA_009831015.1). NCBI lineage: Eukaryota > Viridiplantae > Streptophyta > Pinopsida > Pinales > Pinaceae > Picea > Picea engelmannii. The sequence goes on along the minus strand of ML778014.1, from coordinate 1,113,836 downwards.
ATAATACATTTATTGTGATAATATACCTCCCATACTCTAAAGAAGACTCATACAATACTCATTATTTATAAGCTAACTAGATTGTCTAGATTAGGATTTAACCATTAATTCTCAATCATAAGACAATTAAAAGCACCCATTTTAAACCAGGATGTTGCCATTAAAATGAATAAGGAAGCAAAGAACAAGGCATTTAAGATCAATAACCAGCCTTTAATGTAAGGAAAAAGACATGGCATTTAAAAAATAAGGAAATTAATAAGGCCTGGGTAAAATTTCTTTGCCAGGTAAAAAGAATAAAGGTAAGGACTAACGCAAGTAGAAGACTGTCTCAGATGAGGGTCACTGTCCAGCTGGCCCCCTATCAAATTTACTTCCAATTTTACAGTCGGTGTACTAATTCAGCGTCGTCAGGAGTCAAGGTTACTGTTATAACACAGCCAGGGCAATCTAACTAGCTGGCATGAGCGAATAAGGAGGGTTGTCTTGTAAGTAAATAGATGGTTCATTGCTCTAGCACTGTCAAGCATCCAAGCAAACCCCAAACTAAGTCCACAATCATCTCAAGAGCCAATTTGAGTAGGAGTTGAGAAACTACGATTTGGTCCAAAAGTTGACGTGGATTCTGATTTTCATTTTTAAAATTAAATTTGAAAACTGAATTGCAGGGATTCTAATATTCATTTAAAAAAATAAAAATTGAAACATTGAAAACAAAAGGATTTATATATTCATTTTAAAACAATAAAAATAAAAAAAATGGAAATGCAAGATGGTCTAAAGCGATTCACCCAAAAGAGTTTACACGATTCGGCTATTAAATAAGGCCACCGCAGGTTACAAGTAGTGGCAAAATAGTGCCCATTTAGTGGCAACGCATTCAGCCTACCCACATTCTAAATCCACTCTAGAGTAGACACCCTCAACCCAGAGCATTTCACAATAAAAGGGGAATACGAATTGTGTTGTAGCAACACAGTCAGTAAAGAGGTAAAAAAAAATGTAGAATGAAACATTATAAAATCGCTATCCCTTAAACATTATAAAATCATAGAGATACATTCTAAAATCACAGAGAAATGGCTGGAATATATATATTTGCTTCCTAAAATAAGGATATATGCATTCGCTGGTGTATGTATAAGTGCTTTCTGAAATAAGGAACTATGCCTTCACGGGTGTATACATAGATGCCTTCTGAAATAAGGAGTTATGCATTCGTTGGTATATACATAAATGCTTTATGAAATATGGAGTTATGCATTCGCTGGTATATACATAAATTCTTTCTGAAATAAGGGAATCTGTTGTCACTATTTAATTAAATGAATGAATAGGCAGTCAATAGATAAGTAAAGTGGAGTGTAGATAGAGGATCATGCTGGAAAAAACATCGATGAATCACACATTAGCTAAGGGATAAGCCAGTCATGTAATAATAGGAAATCACAGACCCCAAAGATAAGGCCTCCATTCAATCGTTTATAGTCAAAGTGTAAATTCATATGCAATCACGAACCTTCAAATCAAGCTGCCATACAACGGGTAACAGGCATTCACAGAGAACAACATACCCTCCGAAAACAAAGAGGGGATACAAACGCAGAAGGTAACAAGCTGATCGCAAGAAGAAGGGATAAACAACGCAGAGGTATTCAAACTCAAGAAGGTGCACGAAAATCATTCAGCCAAGGACAAACAATGGAGGTAGATGGATAAAAGGTTCGCCTTCACTTCACCATCCTCGCATAAAAAAGTAGGGCATTGAGATCCATAGGTCTTTTAATGCTAAGGCGATGCCTGTAGATCAGGCTCCTGATCGACTGCTCAGACGAGGACTCATGAGCTAGGGATGAAGGATAACAACCTCAAGGTCAAATCAACACATAGAGTGGTCACAATATGTGGGAAGACGAAGGTCATGGAAATCAATCAACTAATCATTCAGCCAGGCTATAAAATTTCAGTCATGAAACTAGTCAACAGTTTACCTACCCAATACATAAGCAAATCTAAAAACCTACATCCTACCACATTCTATCAATAAACCAAAAAAGCGTACCATTGCTTGTTCGCCTACTCTGAGTGATGTCCGTGTGCTCCTTGCAACTCTCGCTCGCTGACCGTCAAGACAACACTGGTACCTCCTAGCCAACGCTAGGGTACTCTTCTTCCCCCTTAGCCTCCCGAGCCACAAAGGGGCCACACACACTATCCAGAGGTTTCATCTATCTCCCAACTCACCTCCCAAGGCCGATCTACCACTCCTCTTTGAGCTGGGTATCCCAACTCCCACAAGTAAATTAGTCAAGTCGATATTTCTGCAACGTAACGTTACGGAAACAGAAGATGATCCTTTCTCTTTCTCCTTTCTTCATTATATAGAATTTCCCACTTCCTCTCTTTCCTAAAATCTTATTTAATTAAAGTTTTTAAAATAAATTCCTAAAAATTCTTCTATGTACAAGTGTCCCTCATCCCCTACATTCCTCCATTAATTAATTTCTTTAATTAAGTAAATATCTTTATTTCCCTCACCCACCTAGAGTTACTCCTAGAATCACTCCTAGGTGTCCCTAGATTCCCTTACAGGTTTTAAAGGCTTTCCCTATTATGAAATTGCTAAATCAGTTTAAAATTAGAAAGCTCTTAAATTTGGATTCCTTACTAAGTTGACTTCCCGCTTTTTCTCTTAAGTTCCCCTTTTTCCTTTTTATGTTACCTCCTTTCCCTAGTTTCCTATTTTTTTCATTTTCCCTCTTTCCCCTTTTACTTAGAACTCAAAAAGGCAGGTGTGGAATATAACCCCTTTTCCCTTTTATCATTTATTTAGTATCTTTTAAATTATCAAATGATAAAATAATTAATTCCCTCTTTACTTTTATATCCACATATTTTATTTCTTATTAATAATTTAATTTCTTACTCCCTTCATGTTACAAAATTTTATGAAGACCATAATTATTACTTAAGTGGTTTTTATTTATTTTTATTTCATTTTATCTATTTAATTTATTATTATTATTATATATATATATATATATATATATATATATATTATTCATTCTTTTTTTTAAGGTAGTCAAAATTTTACCCCTAGTGAAATTTTAGACTTAGTACTTAAATTCTTTACTGGGCCACATTTAATTAGGGAAATTGTTTTAAAATTTCTTAACCTGTTATTTGTCTTAGGGCCATCTAGGTTCATTCCTCTTTCATCATCAATGCAACGTGCCCTTCAGGACGCACTAGGTGCTCCAAGGGTGCCACTCACCTTATCTGTTCCCTTGCGCGACGTGCCCTTCAGGACGCACTACGTGCTCCAAGGGTGCCACTCGCCTCTTGAATGATTGGTAGACATCAATAACCCCTGGAGTCAACACTTCACCAGGTGAACTTATGGGAGACTAAGGGCTTCTAAGGAATAAGGCCCCTGCCTTATTGCATGCCCCTTAGAATCATCGTGAGTGACTGTCACAGTCTGCCCTCACGACATCGTGGGTCCTCTCGAACTAGGTAATTGTTAACCTACAGTTCAAGCTGTGGAGGGAGTGATAGTAGGCTATGGAAGGGATACTTTCCACACCTCTCCCTCAACATCTCTAGTAGTCGTGTGTGAACCCTTTACTCCATATGTGAGTCTGGTCGACAAGCTATCATCAGCCTACATCATCAACAAATCATGTCAGAACATATCCACATCATATCATCTAATCAGATGCACTAATATCACAATAAAACAATCAAACCCCAATGCCACACTCTCTGACTCAATCCAAAGTCCAAGGGGTTCCATCAAGGCCTTTGCATCCTCAAGGTCCAAAACCTTGTACACTCAGTAAAACTAAGTCAATATCACTTGTCTATGTCAATGTAGTAAAACAACATGTCATCTACCCATAACACATCATAATCAAGTCAAATGTTTTTAATAGCATAATAATCTGAATCACTTACGAGCAAGTGTCCTCAAAGAATAAGTTTTCTCAGTGCACCAGAGAGAGATGTTACATACACCCCCTCTTGGTCTAAAATTTGTCCCGAAGTTTCACAGTATAAATGTCGAAATAAGTGTATCACAGTTTCATATGTCTATCTATCAAACAAAAATGGAAACTGTTGGCGCATATCATATGTGTCCTCCCAGGTCTCTGAGTGTTGACTTTAATTGTACCACTGGACCTTGACTTGATCTACCATTCGATATCATAGATGTCGAATGTGATGATCCAAGATGTGGACTGGCTCAGCCGTGAGTGCCCCCTTGTCCGATACCTGCAAGGAACTCATGTCAATAACATGCATAGGATCACTAATATAATGTCTCAAAACAGACACATGAAAAACATCGTGCATACGCCTCAAGGAATCAGGCAAGGGTGGTCGATAGGCCACAGGCCCCTTTCTCTCCACAATCTCGAAAGGTCCCATGAACCTAAGAGAGAGTTTAGCTCCCTTCCCAAACTTGATCAAACTCTTATGCAGTTTAACCTGCAAGAAGACTCGATCACCGACCTCGTAACTACGATCGACATGGTACACATCGGCATAAGTATTTTGTTGATCCTACGCTTCTTTAATCCTTTGTCTTATTGTTTGCATTTGCTCTTCCATTTCTTGGATCACTTCTGGTCCCACTAGGACCCTATCCTCAAGCCAATCCCAACTCAAAGGCATCCAACATGATCGTCCATAAAGAAACTTGAAAGGCGCCATCTTAATGGTGCTTTGGTAGCTATTGTTGTAAGCGAACTACACTAGTGGCAAGAATTCCTCCCAGTGCTTTTGTTGGTCCATCACATACATGTGCAATATGTCCTCCAAGGTTTGGTTTGTTCGTTCGGTCTGTCCGTCAGTCTCCGGGTGATATGCAGTACTAAAGTTAAGTTGGGTTCCCAAGGCATCTTGGAAACTTGTCCAAAATTGTTCGGTAAACACTGATCCTCAATCATATATAATCCTCTTAGGCACACCATGCAGCCTCATAATCTCACTGATGAAAACTCTAGCTATGTCAGGTGCCTGATACGTTGTATGCACATGAATAAAGTGAGCACTATTCATTAGAGTGTCTACTACTACGAAAATCGAGTCATGTCTCCTTACTGTCAGTGGCATTCCAACAATAAAATCCATCAAAATAACCTCCTATTTCGATTTCGGAATGGCATGTGGTTGTAATAATCCTGCTAGGTGTCTATGTTAATCCTTTAACTGCTGACATTCTAGACATCTGGCCACATAGTTGACTATGTCAACCTTCATTCCCTTCCAGAAGAATAAGGGTTTAAGGTCTGCCCTCATCTTCATGACTCTCGGGTGCGCCATGTAAACTTCTCTATGAGCCTCGCTCAGGATCAACATCCTCAACTCGTCATTTGGTGGTACGTAAATCTGACCTTTAAACCTCAATAAACCATCACTATCAAAAGAAAATCCCTCATATCATGGTACCATCATTGTATTTTGTCTGATAAAACCCTCGACCTCTTTGTACTAGTCATCGTCACGCTGTAAAGTTAGAATCTTTTCACGTAGATTCATCTGAAGAGGCAACACCAAAAACATGCGTGGTCTCTGACTCAAAGCATCCACCACTTGGTTCACTATTCCCTTTATGTAAGTAATCCCAAAGTCGTACTTGTTAAGCAGTTCCGAGCAACGTCGTTGTCGTGCGTTCAAGTCACTTTGCATAAAAATGTGTTGTAGTCCATAATAGTCAGTCTTTAGTTCAAATTTTCGTCCAACAAGGTAGTGTGTCCAAACCTTTAAGGCATATACGATGGCTAACAACTCCAAATCATGCATCGCATAGTTCTCCTCATGCCTTCTTAGTTTCCTTGAAATGTAAGTGATTACTCATTCGTCTTGCATCAAGACTCTTCCTAAGCCTTCCTTGGATGCGTTAGTGCATACCAAGAAGTCCATGTCCACGTCAGGGACCTTTAGTATTGGTGTTGTTGTCAACGATTCCTTGAGCCTCCAAAATGCTTCCACGCATTTCTTGGTCCATACAAACTTCTTGTTCTTCTTTTGTAACTCCGTGATTGGACTTGCTATCCTTGAAAATCCCTCGACGAACTATTGATAGTATCCTGATAAACCCATGAAGCTACGTACTTCTGGGACATTCGTTGGTGCAGGCCATTCCATAATAGCCTTGACCTTGGCTGGATCCATGGCGATGCCTTCGCCGGAGATGACATGCCCTAAGTAGTGAATCTTCGATTGGTAAAATGAGCATTTGGACAACTTCCCATACAATTTGTGCTCTCTCAAACACTGTAGCACCAAGTGCAAGTGCTCATCATGCTCCTCCATCATCTGAGAGTAAATCAAAATATTTTCAATGAATACTTGGACAAACTTGTCCAAGTACTCGTGGAACACCCCATTCATCAAACTCATAAATACCCCTGGGGCATTTGTCAGTCCAAATGGTAAAACAATAAACTTGTAATGTCCAAACCTCGTCTTAAAGGCGGTCTTAGGGACGTCATCATCCTTGATCTGTAACTGGTGATACCCTGATCACAAATCGATCTTGGAGAACACCGTTGCACCCTTCATTTGATCGAACATGTCATCAATTCTCGGCAATGGATATTGATTCTTTATCATGGCCTTGTTCAGTTGATGGTAGTCAATACAAATCCTCCATGATCCATCCTTCTTTCGTATGAAAATAACAGGTGGACCCCACGGTGACACACTAGGATGTATCCGTCCTAGGTCCAACAACTCCTTCAATTTCATTTTTAACTCTTGTAACTCTGGGGTCGACATCTCATAAGGAATTCTTGCTATCGGTTCAGTCACTGGTTTTAGGTATATGGTAAACTCCAACTCCCTCTCTGGTGGTACCCCAGGTAACTCCTCTGGAAATATGTCTGCAAACTCTTTCACCACTAGAAGGTGTTCTAGACCTTCTACTACTCCCTTCTCGTTTAATGCAAGGATCGCAAAAAGCTTGCACCCCTTGCGCATACTCTTCCGTAGCTGTAAGGAAGAGATAAACCTTAGGGAATCTCATTGGTTCCATCCTACAATCAAATGAATCTGTCCCTCATCATCGATCAAGCTCAACCATTTCCTCTTACAATTGAGTATCGCCTCATGTGATTCCAACCAATCCATACCAATCACGACGTCATAAGATCCTAAGATCGTGATGTACAGGTTGGTGCTTGTGACAAAATATCCCAGGTTAAGGACACATCTTGTAACCTTTCCTCCAACCTTCTGTTTGTCTCCTGAAGCCATCTCCACGAAGCTAAACTTGTCCTATTCGACTACCTTTACATTAATCCTTTTTAGCACTGCACCAGAAATGAAACTCTCGGTAGCACCAAGATCTATCAAAATACTAAGGGTCTGGTCAGCGACAATACATTTCGTCTCGAGCATAGTCGACTGGTGCTCTGCCTGACAGTTATTCACYGCTACATGAATTTKATGGGCCTTGCCCATATCTCCCACGGTAGTGGGTCCGACTGATCTAGATTCTCTAGTCCTCTCCACCGAGCAATCACGCTGGTAGTGTGGCTCCCCACACGTCCAACATCCCTTCTTCAACCCAGTAGTCCTGGTACCYGAAGTAGAAGATGACAGCTCACCGACCTGGAATCTTGGTCTGTTCTGCTGAACAAGCCTAAAATGTTGTTGCTGCAGGCGACGCTACTGCTAATGCTGTGGTCCCCGATAAGGTGTCTGCTACTGAGGCGTCAGTCKTCGGGGTGTAGTGAAAGTGGATCCCCTCTAGAAGCCACRATATCTCGATGTATGTCTGGCTGGTGTCTGATGCTGTTGTACTCTAGATGACACCTGCCCTACTGGTCTCACTGGATTCCTAGTCTGAYCCCCACTGATAAGATCCTCCTCTGCTATGAGGGCCTTCTAGATGACATCATGCAAGGTTTGAGGCATTAAAATCCTAACCTTTGCACACAGGCTGCCGTTAAGGCCAAACATGAACTTGTTGACATTAAGTTTCTCAGTGTTAAGGTGTGAAGCATACCGGAGTAGCTCCATAAAATGGGCCTCGTACTCGAGAACTGTATGACCTCCCTGTCATTAAGTGTTGAACTCATTGAGCTGATGCTCAATGAATTCCTCTGAAAGATACCTCTCTCGGAACCGTTCCTCGAACAGTTCCCATGACACATCTTCGACGACCATGTTTAGCTATGGTAGCAGCGTCTTCCACCATAGAAGAGTGCTCCCCTTCAGTTGAAATACCACCATGCAGACCTTCATGTTGGAGGTATAATTGTGAAGTGCGAAGCACATCGCCAAGTTCTCCAACCATGCCTCGGTGGCTGTGCCATCCGGGGCACCAAAGAACTCAAGAAATTTTACCTTCTCCAGTTCACGATGAATGCTACCAGTACCGTCTAGTGCACACAGTAGAACGTCAACATATGTCGGTGCCCTGGCCTCAGCTTTGTCCAAACGACTGATTAGTGCCTCAGACATGCGCTAAAAAGATCTCATCATTCTGACTACATCACCAACCGCTATCTTCTCCTGTCTGAGAACCTACTCATCTCCCTGGGCGTTAGACCCCTCAGGCATGGATGCTACTGGAGGTGTCATGCCTCCTCCCCTCACACCCTGTCATTTGCCTCCGTGGCGTCCTCTAACCATGATTACCTGCACGCACACAAGACAACTTGATCAACAACAGTATAATCAATTATATCAAAAAAATCCGTAGTGATCCCAAGTCATGGGTTGAACTTGGCTCTGATACCATATGTAACGAACCTCCTCATTACAACAACAAACCTCTTATAACAAGAGCAATTTTCTTTTTTGTGTGCACGTGTGTACACGGGTAATAAATACATTCAACTCTACATTGTCACACGACGACGAACATGACGCATGCAATTGTGACCACAACATAATGACCTAAGACACACATCAAGCTTTCAGAAGAAAATAACGACAATCAACCAACAACATAAAAAATACTGACTACCTGCCCATCCTACCCTGCAATGGTTAGGACCTCCAGGAAACATAAGCAACACTCAAGCCCAGGTTCCCATCGATTTTGACCATTTAAGGTCTCAAGGCTGGCGTGTGTTCTGAGGAACAAGGAGGTGTCTACATCCCGCCCGACATAAGAAGATCAAGCCTACTAAGCTAAGGACCATCATCCTAACAACCCCATGCACCCCAGACAATACACAAAATTAAAATCTATATCAACGAACTTATCCATAATATGGATATGAGTAGATTTCAATCAAGTATCACATAAGAAAATCAACGCGAGGGATTTTTCATTATTAAGTGGCGTTCCCTCAATGAAATGAAAATTAAGAACCATATTTTCATGTCACTTTCATAACCCTACAAATGGGAAGAACTTCTAACCAACAATGAAACTAGAGTACCACTGCTGATAAGTTTACATGGCATTACAACGTAAAAACCATTAACATTAACTTAAAATGATGGCAATTGATTAAGAATATCTTAAGAAGTATTTTTATCTCTTTTGAGAAACAAATGTTACAAGGACCAATCACATTTAATAGAACATACTAAAATATCTAGTTTCTTATGGAAATGAAACAATAGAACAACTCATTTATATCAATAGCAGAACAAATGATAGAATTATATATCAACTAATTTTTAATACTTGTTCTCCAATGATATGAGAACCATCAATTATATCATTAGACAATTAAAAACACCCATTTTAAACCAGGACACTGGCATTAAAATAAATAATGAAGCAAAGAACAAGGCATTTAAGATCAATAACTAGCCTTTAATGTAAGGAAAAAGATATGGCATTTAAAAAATAAGGCAATTAATAAGGCCTGGGTAAATTTTCTCTTCCAGGTAAAAAGATTAAAGGTAAGGACTAACGCAAGTAGAAGACTGTCTCAGAAGAGGTTCACTATCCAGCTGGCCCCCTATCAAATTTACTACCAATTTTATGGTTGGTGTACTAATTCAGCGTTGTCAAGAGTCAAGGTTACTGTTATAACACAGCCAAGGCAATCTAACTAGCTGGCATGAGTGAATAAGGAGGGTTGTCTTGTAAGGAAATAGATGGTCCATTGCTCCAGTGCTATCAAGCAACCATGCAGACCCCAAACTAAGTCCACAATCATCTCAAGAGCCAATTTGAGTAGGAGTTGAGCAACTACGATTTGGTCCAAAAGTTGACGTGGATTCTGATTTTCATTTTTAAAATTAAATTTGAAAACTGAATTGCAGGGATTCTAATATTCATTTAAAAAAATAAAAATTGAAACATTCAAAACACAGGGATTTATATATTCATTTTAAAACAATAAAAATAAAAAAAATGGAAATGCAGGATGGTCTAAAGCGATTCGCCTAGAAGAGTTTACACGATTCGGCTATTAAATAAGGCCACCGCATGTTACAAGTAGTGGAAAAATCGTGCCCATTTAGTGGCAACACATTCGACCTACCCACATTCTAAATCTGCTCCAAAGTAGACACCCTCAACCCAGAGCGTTTCACAATAAAAGGGAAATACAAATTGTGTTGTAGCAACACAGTCAGTAAAGAGGTAAAAAAAAACGCAGAATCAAACATTATAAAATCGCTATCCCTTAAACATTATAAAATTGTAGATATACATTCTAAAATCACAGAGAAATCACTGGAATATATATAATTGCTTCCTGAAATAAGGATATATGGATTTTCTAGTGTATGTATAAGTGATTTTTGAAATGAGGAATTATGCCTTCATGGGTATATACATAAATGCCTTTTGAAATAAGGAGTTATGCATTCACTGGTATATACATGAATGCTTTCTAAAATAAGGAGTTATGCATTTGATAGTATATACATAAATGCTTTCTGAAATAAGGGAATATGCTGTCAATAGATAAGTAAAGTGTAGTGCAGATAGAGGATCATGCTGGTAGAAACACTGATGAATCACACATTAGCTAAGGGATAAGGCAGTCATGTAATAATAGGAAATCACAGACCCCAAAGATAAGGCCTCCATTTAATCGTTTACAGTCAAAGTGTAAATTCAGATGTAATCACGAACTGCCAAATCAAGCTACCATACAACAGGTAATGGGCAATCGCAGAGAACAACATACCCTCCGAAAACAAAGAGGGGATACAAACGCAGAAGGTAACGAGTTGATCGCAAGAAGAAGGGATAAACAATGCAGAGGTATTCAAACTCAAGAAGGCGCATGAGAATCATTCAGCCAAGGAAAAACAATGGAGGTAGATGGCTAAAAGGTTCACCTTCGCTTCATCATCCTCGCACAGAAAAGAAGGGTGTTGAGATCCATAGGTATTTTAACGCTAAGGCAACGACCATAGATCAGGCTCCTGGCCAATTGCTCAGGCGAGGACTGGTGAGCTAGGGATGAAGTATAACAACCTCAAGGTCAAATCAACACACAGGGTGGTCACGACATGCGAGAAGATGAAGGTCGTGGAAATCAATCAACCAATCATTCAGCCAGGCTATAAAATTTCAGTCATGAAACTAGTTAACAGTTTACCTACCCAATACACAAGTAGATCTAAAAACATACATCCTACAACATTCTATCAATCAACCAAAAAAGTGTACCATTGCTTGTTCGCTTGCTCTGAGCGGCGTCCACGCACTCCATGCAACTCCTGCTCGTCGACCATCCAGACTACACCGGTACCTCCCATCCAACGCTAGGGGTACTCTTCTTCCCCCTTATCCCCTTGAGACACAAAGGGGCCACACACACTATTTAGAGGTTTCATCTAGCTCCCAGCTCTCCTCACAAGGCCGAGCTACCACTCCTCTCCAAGCTGGGTATCCTAACTCCCACAAGTAAATCAGTCAAGTCGATATTTTTGCAGCGTAACGTTATGAAAACATAATATGATCCTTTCTCCTTCTCCTTTCTTCATTATATAGAGTTTCCCACTTCCTCTCTTTCCTAAAATCTAATTTAATTAAAGTTTTTAAAATAAATTCCTAAAAATTCTTCTCCGTACAAGTGTCCCTCATCCCCTACATTCCTCCATTAATTAATTTCTTTAACTAAGTAAATATCTTTATTTCCCTCACCCACCTATATTTACTCCTAGAATCACTCCTAGGTGTCCCTAGATTCCCTTACAGGTTTTAAAGGCTTTCCCTATTATGAAATTGCTAAATCAGTTTAAAATTAGAAAGCTCTTAAATGTGGATTCCTTACTAAGTTGACTTCCC
>ML778014.1:1090013-1100982 GCA_009831015.1 Picea engelmannii | reverse complement strand
TATATATATTATTCATTCTTTTTTTTAAGGTAGTCAAAATTTTACCCTTAGCGAAATTTTAGACTTAGTACTTAAATTCTTTACTGGGCCACATTTAATTAGGGAAATTGTTTTAAAATTTCTTAACCTGTTATTTGTCTTAGGTCCATCTAGGTTCATCCCTCTTTCATCATCAACATGACATTCCCTTCAGGATGCACTAGGTGCTCCAAGGGTGCCACATGCCTTATCTATTCCCTTGCGCAACGTGCCCTTCAGGATGCTCTAGGTGCTCCAAGGGTGCCACTTGCCTCTTGAATGATTGGTAGACATCAATAACCCTTGGAGTCAACACTCCGCCAGGTGAACTTGTGGGAGACTAAGGGCTTCTAAGGAATAAGTCCCCTATCTTATTGCACGCCCCTGATAATCATTGTGAGTGACTGTCACAATCTGCCCTCACAACATCGTGGGTCCTATGGAACTAGGTAATTGTTAACCTACAGTTCTAGCCACGGCGGGAGTGATAGTAGGTTGTGGCAAGACTGCTATCCACACCTCTCCCTCAGCATCTCTGGTAGTCGTGTGTGACCCCTTTACTCCATATGTGAGGTTGGTTGGCAAGCTATCGTCAACCTACATCATCAACAAATCATGTCAGAACATATCCACATCATATCATCTAATTAGATGCACTAATATCACAGTAAAACAATCAAACCCCAATGGCACACTCCTTGACTCGATCCGGAGTCCAAGGGGCTCCATCGATGCCTCTGCATCCTCAAGGTCCAAAACCCTGCACACTCAGTAAAACCGAGTCAATAGCACCTGTCTATGTCAATGAAGTAAAACAACATGTCATCTACCCATAACGCATCATAGTCAAGTCAAATTTTTTTAATAGCATAATAATCTGGATCACTTGCGAGCAAGTGTCCTCAAAGAATAAGTTCGTTCAGTGTGCTAGAGCGGGATGTTATAGTATACCTCATCCAAGAGGGGCCTGAGACTCCTTTGCTAAATATTGGAGGTAACATAATCAATTATAAGGGGCCTTATGGGCTTAACAACCAGTCGGTCAGATCCCCCCAGAGAGGTAATCCTCCATAAAGGCCGTGTGCTATCTGACCCTTATCTGACCCAGGGTACCTGCAGAATAACCCCCTTGCAGGTAACATATGTGGTACCTAAGTCAAGTAACTAAGAAACCGTGATATAACCGATGCACATGCGAACAATCATAATTCAGATCTACCATATTGGTAGGGTAACAAATCCCAAATCCTCGAAATAATTGCCTCTCACAGAGGTAAAGGTACTAGCAAGATCCCCATATACGAATAGATCCCCATAAATATATCTGACGCTAAGAAGGTATCGGGGGGATATCCATTCAGCCAACCTCAAACGATCTCGTTCTTAACTCCGGTGTAAGCGATACACAATGGATTTATCCACTCCCTTAGTCATACACATATGTTGATTTAACAGCCTTGGAGAAGTTTACTCACAAAATCCCATTCCAAGGCTCTAAATCCTAAGCTAGTTTGTGCACCCTAGAAAATAAAATCGTTACTAATCAATTTTAAATTATAAGAGTTACTTTTAGTGGCCTTGCTTACTTAAAAAGGTGTGGTCATGAAACTAATGATGTTATGACTCAACAAGTAAAATAAATGAATATGAACACAATGCAAAGTCCTAAATTCAATTCCCAATAAATGATATGCTTTTCAAAATGCAATTTTCAATTTAGTAGTTCTGCAATTCTAAATAAGATGCAGTATTTATTTACATGTATTAAGATCAATAATAAATGCCATATATTCATGTTAGAATTTATCCATTGGTGAACCATACATTCATGTTATAATTTCAACGTTGGTGAACCATAAACTTACATTGACATATCCATAATATCTAGAGGACATAATCAAAATATTATACATACCTAAACGGTGATTTCTCAATTTTGCAATTGAACATGCAACAAAAAAATTGAGGTGGTGCTCAACACCATCCCTCATACATGGCGAATAAAAATTTTGTTGTAAAGTTGCAACTATATTTGATGTGAAAAAATGCCCAACCAACTTCAAGAAATGATATTACCAAATCAACAAATACATAGGTTCACTTGCAAGTGAACACATCCTATCAATTCAATACAAAAGATGTTTATTCATATGAAAAAATCGAATTAATAATAATTCTTGTGTAGGTAGTGTGGCATACTTATTGAATGGTTGCATAAACTTTCACAAAATTTATGTGTGTATTGTAGAACTCTAGCTAGTGTTCTATATCACACAGTTTTGTGTTAAGAACCAATGTGAATGTTATCGGTAGTTGACTCAAATAGTAGTCTAAATTTTTATCTCTTTAATGTAAATGTTTGATAACCAATTGGAATTGCTATAAGAAATTCCATTTCATATGTGGTGTGTTCTCTATTTTTCTCTAGGTTTGTAGTGGCTTATGGTTAGATTGAATAACAATTTATTTTTCCTATACATAGTGTCTCCACTAGTGAACTACTTAAGCAATGGAGCACATATCTCTATCATAAATTCAAAAGTTGTGGATTGTGTCATTGAATGTCTATAAGTAAAACAAAATGGAATGACATTGTTGTGTCAGAAAAATACCTATCCCATAGCCATATGCATCATCTTCTATGTCAAAAGGATGAGCAACATATAGTAGTGTAAGCATAGGTGTAGTGCATAGCTTCAACATCTTTAATTCTTCAAAAAAATGTTGTTGCACCTTGGTCTAGATTATGAAGCCTTGTTTCCTCAAATTCCCTCTTAAGATTAACATCGTAGGGTTGAACTAGTGAAGGAAAGAGAGGTGAGAGGAAACAACTATTATGAGGGAGGTTGAAATTTGGAAATGATAGCCTACAACTAGTGAGGGCATTAGAGGTGGAATTATTGTGAGGTGACATGAAGTGATGATATTAAAAGGAACCATAAAATACATTGATGATGGTGAGGTGATATTATCAATATTTTGAAAAGGAACCATTGAAGGCACTAATATTCATTGTAAGGTGACATTAGTGAGGGCATGTGCCATTGATTCTAGATGAAAGGATCCTTTGAAGGAATGAGGTGAATATGTTAGCATGGGGATGGAAAAGGAACCATCACTTTCTTATGGATATGGTGAACCATACATTCATGTTAGAATTTATCCATTGGTGAACTCTTTACTATATCTATTCTCTTCAATATGCTTCATATTTTCAAATCTACACATTTGGATCAAGGCACAACCTCTCTTACTTGGTATATGATTCAAGGGAACCATAACTTATTGGAGCCATATTTCCTCAACCATAGCTCAAAATGGAAATTTTGAAGTTTGCTATAAAAAATGAATCTAGCTCTACAATATGAAGGGATTTTGAACCTATTTTAGCAAGTTTTCAGGGCCAAAAACCACTCAAAAAAGATGAAAATTGTAAAACTTAATTTTTCCCCAAAAATGATAAATCTAGGATATGTTAAATATTTTTCAAAATTGACATTGATTGTCTTCAAAACTATAATTTCCATCCTCAAATTATTGATCCAATCTATGATATATTGGAAAGGTAGCAGGAGGGGGGAATCAATATATGAATTGGTAGATAATGATTCTCTTGAATAGATCCTTCTCAATCATACTTAAAACTGTGCTCAGATCAAAAAATAAATGACAGTAGTCTTCCAAGAGAATCTCCAACAATTTTTTTAAGACAAGACAAAACCTAAGAATACCAATTTAAAAACAAATTGTCTTAGGGAAATCATGTAAGAAGAAACAAAAGGAAAGGTCAATCAATCCCAATTTTTAGGGTTATGACACCAATTAAAACCATGGAAAGCGTTGAACCATAGGGAATTTGTAAGAAAGGGAAAACTTGAATGTATTTACTTACAAAAATGAAGGGGAAAGATTATATGATTCCAACCTTCTCTATTAAACAAAACTCATTATATTGTGTACTCGAAACAAATAAAGGATCCCTTCCATACCTTAACTTTTCCAACCATTTTTATTTTTTGTCATGATGAATTAGAAGCAACCTCAACATCTTGATTCACCCTTTCCTTAATATATCATCGAAGTGGACACACTATAATTTCTTCTTTCGCCTTTAGCATCAACACCTCCTCGTTGAGTTTGCATAGGATGACTATTTTCCCCTTCATTTTTCGGTTAAGAAAATGGTTGAACTTCATCAACAAGATGGCACTAGGTTAGAAAATAACAAGGCAACATGTGACATATGTTTTGAGGATTCTAAGGTGAGACTATGAGTGGGGTTGAGGAAAGGAGACTATAATAGAAGGTGGCAAACATTAAGGGATGTGATTCCTCAACCCAAGGAGAAGAAAGAGTAGAAAGGTAAAGGTGGCCTATACATGTCAAAAGGGAGTGAACAATTGAGGGTAAAGTACATTGTTAAGTAACAAATATGAGAGTTGTTATTGATTCGTAACCTATCGATGGCTACAAAATTGCAAAGACTAAGGCATGGGTGCGAGTTATTGACAATGGGATAAGTGATGTTGTTGTTATTGTACATTATCGTTAAGGGTTTTTTAGAGTCTCTTGATAATGTTGGTGATAGTCTCTATGTCTTGTCTTGTCTTGTATATTATATTGTTGATCATGTGACTATTATGATCAACTATGTTGGAGAGATGTATCTAGTTTTGTTGGAATTTAATGGAGGGGTACTAGTATTTAAAATTGAGCTTCTATGTCTATTTCACGTGGATGATTTTAATTTGTTATTAGATATATATTATATGGCAAAGAATGACCGTTCCCGGGTTTTAATTAGTCATGTCCTTAAAATATAGGATAATTGAAGGTTCGAATAATGGAATGTTTGTTGAAGTAGTTTCAATGGCACACTATGTTATATTACATGTCCTCACGTTATCGTAAGGTTTTGGAAAGGTGTCTCAGGTGAGACCTCCCTTGTAACAATGGATTGATATGCCAATACTGTTGGATTACTAAGAGGGGGGGTGAATCCATAATAGAGCAATTTAATCCTTTTTAACCATATAATACAAGTGTTATATCAATGTAGCATAATTATCCAATAACTGTAGAGTAAATAAGAAATGAAAAAATGAACAATCATACACATACACAATACACCAGTGGTTTATGTGGAAACCCAAAGTGGGACAACACCATTGAATGATTTTTCTTATATGTATTAAAGAATTACATTTATTGGAAGCACCAACTTCCTTTGTTTTCCATATGGAACTGGAAGGAGGATCTAACCCCCTTGTTTCTCAGGCTACAACCAGAAGGAACCTCCAACTCCCCTATTCTGTAGCTACAACCAGATGGAGGCTACAACCCCCTATGTTCTCCAGCTATAGTCGGAAGGTGTCTATAACCACTTGTCCTTGCCCCATCCAGTTGCCATGAAGTAGGAGTAGAATGATGGAACCACTGTCACACTATCACTGTGAGATATACCGCTGTAAACCTGTACCAATAAACCTGAACCATGCATCAACCATTCATCAACCTATACCTCAACCTGTAATCAACCTCTACCGTAAACAAGTGCATCAACCATGCACCAACCTATACCAAACAACCTGTAATCAACCTGTACCATTGTTGGCACAAGGGTAGACCCAAGGTTCAATTCTAAAGAGTGCACCAACAAATCCCTAACTACCGGCCCTTTCGGCAACACCTGTGAAGTAGATGAAGTCTCACCCAAGGTTGTAAGGTAGCTAGAGAGGTAGTGGGGGGGGTCTAGAGGGCCCATAGTGATAATAGTGGAGGTCATTCAATGTAAGGTGGACTAGGTCCACTATATTATTAAATAAGACCCATTATGGTAGTTAGATATAATAAATGGGTAATTAGATATAATTAATGTAAGAGGGCTTCTTAGAAGGTTCTACTTCTAGAAGATTCCTCCTTTAGAATGATCTTAGGAGATGATAGCACTATATAAAGGGGTTCAAGCAATGTAATGAGACATGAAGAGAATTATTGTATTTGGATATGAAGCTCAATAGGAGGATGCCCCCTCGAAGAGGCAAGTGAACATGAGAGGATCCCTTCCATAATAGGATCCATTGTATGGTGTTTCCCTACCTCAAGGGTTTGGTAATAATAAAGTGTGGTTTCTTCTATCTTGATTTTTGGATCTATTGTGTATTCAGTATTTGTGGTGATTATATTTGTAGATCTATTCAGGTTCTTAACAATTGGTAGGGTCTTAGTTAATAATATAGTGGACCTAGTCCACCTTACATTGAATGAACTCCACTATTATCACTATGGGCCCTCTAGGCCCCCCCCACTACCTCTCTAGATACCTTACAGAGGTAGAGGTAGGGGTGGTTGTAAGACTCACCTTAGCTGGGACACAGATCTGTGATTATGTTTCCTACAATGCACTTAGCATCAATTATTCCTTAATATACGTTCATTAATCAACTTTGCAGAAGGCACAAAGAATCACAGTGAATACTTATACTAAGTACTTATCCACAGAAAGATAAGTTAGATTCAACAGATCAAGCATTGAGTATCTCATATATTGGATCTAATGTTCATTCATTCTTCAACAACACAAATCATACTAGATATACTTAACCACATCAAGCACTTAGCCAATAAAGATATAGATACATAAGAGTGAAGCACAAAACCGTGGTTCACCCCCACCCTAGGGCTATGTCAAAAATGTCTTCTTTATATTATCTTGGTCAAGCAGTTACATCACAGATATTTAATGACCCTTACTTCGCATAGGACAGAAGATATGCGAAGCTCTCTAGATGCTTCTTCCTTTCTCTTCAGCAAAAAACTATAACAACCTCCACTTAGCTCTTCTATCTCATGCACAGAGCACTCTAAGATACATTTGATCACACAGATCCAAATACTAGCACTAAGCTTCCAGTCATACATCACACAGATGTACTATATTACTATCTCTCCCTTATCTTACTATCTATATTTCCTATTTATAGATTACAAAATGGGCCTAAATGTGGGTAAACTCATGGGCCATCATCTCCTTCTCATTACATCAACCCAAAAAACCTAAAATAGACCCCAAAATAGGTATTTCTTCCTTATTTTCTACTTCGCGTTGTGCTCCTTCCTTGGCAAGCTGTCGCAGTCCCAAAAATGGTCAAGTATGAGCAAGTACTCTTCAAAACTTGGTCAAGGGCCAATAGGCCCCCAATGCTCACCTGTGACTTGTCTTCAGTCACTCAGGTCTGACCAATTCCTCTTCGAATGCCTCGATATTGGCTCGAGCGGCTTTGACCTGCTGCAATGCGACAACCTCTTGTTCAGTAAATTCCTGGATTACTGTGTCATTGAGTGGTCCTTCTAGGCATTGTTCTGCAGTGATGACACCCTATTCGAGTTCAACTCCCTGGCTTTCAAGTTTGGTGAAAAATTGACATGCCTTCTCTTGGAGTGGTTGCAGTCGCTGAGAAACATCCATTACTTTACTTTGCAGCATGTGTACTTGTTGTTGGGCTGTGCGTTTCTTTGTGAACCTCTTCATTCTTTCAACTGGGGTCACAGAATTCAGCTGCGCTTGTAGCACATCTGCATGCTTCTTTTCTTCTTAGAGCTATGCCTCCAATGTCTACAATTCTGGATTCTTTGCAAGGGTTTCATAGGTCTGGGTGATTCTGGTGCTTAGTTTCCTTCATTTTGAAGCCAAAGTTTTTAATCGGGTGACTACGCTTCGAGCAATGGCCTCTCTTAGATCTCTTATCTCTTGGGGTGTTTCAGGCATGGTGTAGAGCTCTAGGTCCATGATGTGCTGTTGAAGTTGTTGGATTACTTCTTCCAGTTGGGTCACCTGCTGCGGAAGACGATCTTCCATCTTCACTTCTATGATTGTTACAGAGTGCAGTGCCTTATGAACTCTTTCTTGTGTTTGAAGTTACTCTGCTAGCAACTAGTCCTTGCTCTGCTATAACTGGTCTTTTCCCTCCTCCCATTTCACTTGTAATTCAAGTTTCTCCTGTGTGGCCTTTCTCCGTTGCTCTTCATGTGTTCTCTGTGCTTGCGCCAAAGCTTGGGTGGCTTTCACTATGTCTTCTTGAGCTCGTCGAAGGCGACCTTCGACTTTCTCGGCGATCTGGTGTAACTGTGTGGGGTCATCACCTGTTCCTGATATTTCCATTTCTATCAGCACCATAGGAACTACTTGGTTGGACTAAAGTGCTTGCTATGCTTCTTTAAATTCGCCCATGATCAGGTGGAATAGCTCCTCCTACTTTGCTTCTTGATTTTCTGTGAGCTCTAATGAAACATCATTCAGTGCGAAAATTAGGAAGTCAAAATCATCCAAGGTAAGCGTAGTCTTAAGTGTGGTCTAGGTGGCCTTAGTTTTCTTTCTGGATGAGGGCCTCGGTGGGGTAGTCTTCCTTTTCTTGGAGGGATCTGCCTCGTCCCTAGGTGAGGTAACCTCACCTTTTATCTATTAAACTTTTGTGCCCCCTAGTTCTTCCTCATCACCTCCCTTTGCAGGTGATAGCGAAGCAGTCTTCGTGGATGTGTTGTGGATATCTTGAAATTCTACATCCTTCTTATGCTTGCGTGGTCTTGGTGTATCCGGCATAGCTTCAGGGCTATCTAAGTCGGAAATCTCTATGGGATCTGCTGCAACAAGGAGGTATGTCGACCATTCCTTGGTAATCTCCTCCAAGTCATCTTTTTTCAGCTTGTAATATGACTAGAGTTGTTGTTTGTGATCGTCTGTGCACGCCGTGATGTAGGTGAATTGATGATCTACGTCAAATTTCATCAAAGGTCGAAACCTATGAAGAGTGTTGGGTGTAATGCATATTGTAGACTAAATGGAATTCCTCAACTGAGTGTAGTACACATGGAAGATGGCATTGGACTGCCACTATTTGTTCATGTCACTAGAGTACCATAGCGTATAGAACTTCGCGGCCATAGGTTCAAAGGGTTTGATCTCCGAAAACATGGCTCCCTCGGGTAGTTCCCACATGATGAAGGCAATAAGTATGAGCAACCAGCTAAAGTGGAACTCATACCCTTGGTCCTGCGCTTGTCTACAATCAAGCTCTAGCTGATTTATGAGGTATTTCACCCAGTTCATTTGTAGTCCCTCTGTGCACTTCCCTGTGAGGTTAACTACAAATCTAGTCACCTGTGTAGGTCTATTTTTTCAGACTAACTTGCCTACGATCAACTGGAAACCAAATCATACTAATGCATTCTCAATGGAGGCTACCTTGTAACGTCATCTTCCTTTCTCCAAATCGCCATATGTGTATTTTATTCATTGAGAAAGAGCACGATCTGCAGTCTTTCCAGGGTAAAAGTCCTAAGGGTCAGGGCCCTGCATGCTTAGCCCAATGATCCGATTGATTAGAATCAGATCCATAGTGATGCGCTGGTCCAACCATAGGTATCCTCCATGGTAGCAGGACAAAAAGAGTAAGACATAGGCATTTACTTCCTGATGCCTTCCGAAATGTGGAATCTTCATTACGTTGAGTAGGGTTGACTGTGTAAGGTTATGGGTCCATTGCTATGGTACAATATTGGGGTTCTTTCCTTTTGTAATAGTAAAATACTTGTGTAGGGATAGCATATTGTATACCTTGTGATATCCAAGGTTAAAATCATTGAATTTCAGGGTGGTGATCTTCTTCTGGTCAGCATGAACTGCGTGCACCCCTTTTGGGAGGTACGCAGTGACTACAACATAGTCGAAGTCTCTAGGTACAAAGTCTCAGTTTACGAGTCCTCCTAGTGGTGGGATATATTTAGGTAAGGTGCTTGGGATCATCTTCATAGTGGTGAAGTCATTTCCGAGCTTAGATCATCTTTCCGAAGGTGGTCGGGATGGTCCTTCTTGGGAAGTGGAAGGAGAAGCTAGCAGTTCACCCAAGGACGATGCATGTACACCTGTAGACATTCCGCATTCTGACATGACTCTCTCAATCATTAAATCAATTAGAACTTATTCAACAATTTTCTCAGCAGCACTGAGCTCGTTTGACATACAAATTTGGGTCAGCGGGCTCGAGTGCAATAGGAATTCAGATATGACAGTGAATAGTAAGGCAATGATCTCAGGGTAAGTAAATCTCAGGGCTCATTCTTCAAATTCTTAGCTGGAAAAAAGTATTCTCGGTGCGTGGCGCAATAGTTTAAGTAGGAAATCTCAACAACGATCTGCTTGCAATGGACCTGTGGCCTTCATTAACTCCATTCTTATCCATTCTGGTGCTATCCAATGATCTAGTGGTAACCCATAACTTCTTTTCGATTTGTTCAGAGCGGCAGTCGAACGGGTATATCGATTCCAACGGCTATATTGCTTCGTCATGGAGAAGTACTCTCTGTCCTTGTTCTGATATCTCGACGAAGCTCCAATTCTATAATTCTTCTTGTTGTGAAGTGTCCTCTAGAACCTCTTATAACCTTACAGTATTAGCCCTCTTCTTTCTTAACTTCCTAGCCTTCTTCCCAGTGAGTTTTGTCTCAGTAATGATTTTACCATTTTGATGTGTATCTTCTGTGGTCTTAGTTACTTCGCGTTGTGGAAAATCTTTCTTATGGTTCCTTGATAATACCTTTTCTATATCAAAAATAGGTAAATCAATCTTCTGCAGATCCTCAATTTGTAATGATCCCAAGCCAAATTCTTTCTTGGAATCACTAACTACTACTAATTTATTGAGTTTTTAAGTGCATACAAGAATCATCAACACATGGAGATCACAATATATTCAAGATCTAGAAGCACAAGCAAAGATATGACCTTTTTATTATGAGCAATGTAAGATTAATACAATAGATGGTCGATCTGGCATAAACCTCAGATGGTCGTACAAGCAATAGATATGAGCTTCTAAAAAATACTCCCGATAATACAAAATGAGCCTCTAAAGGTTGGATATACAATGAAGACTAAATCAAGCAGATATGAGCT
>ML778014.1:1052778-1084042 GCA_009831015.1 Picea engelmannii | reverse complement strand
ATCAACACATGGAGATCACAATATATTCAAGATGTAGAAACACAAGCAAAGATATGACCTTTTTATTATGAGCAATGTAAGATCAATACAATAGATGGCTGATCTGGCATAAACCTCATATGGCCGTACAAGCAATAGATATGAGCTGCTACAAAATGCTCTTGATAATAAAAAATGAGCCTCCAAAGTCTAGATATACAATGAAGACTAAATCAAGCAGATCTGAGCCATACTAATGCTCAACCTCCAAGCTGGAAAGTGCCATGTCCTACTAGAATGCTGAAGCCCTGAATAATTCTTCCCTGCTACCAAAAGTTTCCAATCATCCTGAGAAATATGCCAAATGATAGATCGGGCAACTGCAAGGAAAACCCAGATGTCCAAATTCCCAAATCGACTCTCAAACTCCGTAGATCTGAATTCTCCACTGAATGGTGTGCCCCACTGGATGACTGAAACCCTAGATGGTTTGACCCTGGTGAAGGAGATCTCCAAATGATCTAAAACTCTCCAAGAATATAGATTGGGTGATGGTAAGAACAACCTAGGTGCCCGAATCTCCAAGATCCCTCTCAATCGTTGTAGATCTGAAATCTCCATTGAATGGTGTGCCCCACTGGATGAATGAAACCCTAGCAGGTTTGGCCCTGATGAAGGAGGCCTCCAAATGCTCTGAAAATCTCCAAGAATATAGATCGGTCTATGAGAACCCCATGGGAGAAGTTTCGGGCTCATATCTCAAGCAGATCTCCCTAGATCTGAGTTATACTGAATCACAGGATGTCCCCTATGGCTCTGAGACATCCCAATCTGCAGACAAATGTAGAATGATGATAACCCTCCAGAAAATCCCTCAAATTGATGTTCCTTCCCCTTTTGAAGTGCTAGATGGAGATGGGATGAGACTAGAATGGTGTGGAGGAGTCTTTCATCCCCGTGACCAAGCTGTGGAACAAGGTGAGTGGATATTTCACCACTGAGTTGCTCACAAGGGTTTGTACAACAAAACCCCCAAACTGAATGCTCAAGAGCAATAGCCAATGCTAATCCAAAACCAGAATGAGTAATAGGTGCACCCCATCCTCTTACTTATACTTTTCCTTCTAATTCTCTATTGAGTTAGGTTAACTCCCAGGGTTAATATTCTATTCTTCTGTTGAGTTATATATTACTCCTTTATCCTTTCCCTTTCTTAAGTCAACTTAAAAATATAACTTTTAACTTCTTGACATTCCCCCCTTCAGTGTGAGACTATGACCTAGTGGGGGTGCCCAGGCCACTGAGTCTCCTCATCACCTCTCTAAGAGGTGGGGGACATTACACAATTGTTCTCCTAGCTTCGACACCAGAGGTACTAATATTAAATATCCGTGATCTTCTCTTATGTTCTTCAATCAATTGCGTGATCCTTCTAGTCATAAAGTCTTTTAACTCTTGCTTTTTCTATTCCAAATCTTTTTCTTCTTCTCTTCATTTGGCCTGTTCTCTATCAATCCAGGGTTTTTCTATGAGAATGGTAAACGGGGCAGTGTCTTCAACAAATTTAATGATCTCAAAGTCTTCCTCTGTAGAATTTCCATTGATAGTCATAGGTATCCAGGTGAGCCTTCCACATAGGGTTATTATCTTTCCTCTGAATAAACTTGTTCCTCCTAAGGAAGGAATCACGACAGGATTTCCTATAGCCTCCCAAGTTATTTCTGGCATAATGTTCACTTGCACTTCTTCATCAAGAGTACAGTCAATGTCAAAGTCCCCTATTCTTGCTTCTATTTTCTCCTTTTCTTTGAAGATCTCTACTAGCCTAACATGTCGGTGGTCATTCAAGGTATCTTTCATCTGTAGCAATATATTTTCTGATTCTTTTTGGGTTTCTACTATAATCTTGGTCTCTTGATCTCCCTCAGGGTTGGCTTGTTCCATATTCAACTTCTCAATCCTAGCAATCATTCTAGGGAAATCCAATACTTCATGGTCCATAGCCTTAGAACATAGGAAACTAAGTCTTCTCCCAAGGCATTCTCTAGCAAGATGTCCTAGTCATCTACAACTATAACAGAGGGTTAATCATCTCATCTATTTAGATGTTCCCCAACTTCTTTTTTACTGCGCACCAGGATCATGGTGGCTAGCCTGCAAATTTTTTTTTCTAGGATCCTGCATCCACTTGTTAGTCCAGACATTCTTTCGATGCATAGGTATAACATATCTATCACTATATTTATCAGATCTATTCATATCAAATTTTATTTCATCTATTAATTCCCTAGTTTTGAAGCTAGGACAAAATCTATCAAACATACCTAGATCCATGCTTTAGAAACAAAAAAATTCACTTATCTTACTTCTGCAGAGCACAAATCTTCCATATCTAAGACTTTTAACCATTCTTACCTTTATCAGAGCACAAAGCTTCCAAATCTTACCTCTTTTCTGTAGATATGACCTCTTTCTTCACAGATCTAACTTCTTTCCTTCAGATCTGACGTCTCTTTCTTCAGATCTGACCTCTTTTCTTGGCACAAAGATTCACAGGTCAAACATAACACTGTGCATTAGGGAAAAAGATCTATGCACAAAGCTTATTTCACACAAATCTTCTTATTCTTTAGTTCCCAACAATTATAGTTCCAGGTCCCGACAACAGAACCATTTGTTGGCATAGGGGCAGACCCAGGGTTCAACGCTCAAGAGTGCACCAACAAAGTCCTAATTACCGGCCCTTTCAACAACACTTGCAAAGTAGATGAAGTCTCACCCAAGGTAGAGGCAGGGGTGGTTGCAAGACTCAGGTGTCTACAACCTTAGCTGGGACACAGATATGTGATTATCTTTACTACAACACACTTAGCATCAATTATTCCTTAATATACATTCATTAATCAACTTCGCAGAAGGAACAGAGAATCACAGTGAATACTTATACTAAGTACTTATCCACATAAATATAGGTTAAATTCAATAGATCAAGCACTGATCATCTCATATATCAGATCTAATGTTCGTTCATTCTTCAACAACACAAATCATACACAAAGCACTTAGCCAAGAAAGAGATAGATACATAAGAGCGAAGCACAAAACACCATACACACAGTTATCGTGGTTCACCCCCACCCTGGGGCTACATCCATAAAGTCTTCTTTATATTATCTTGGTCAAGCCGTTACAACACAGAGCTTTAATGACCCTTACTTCACACAGGACAAAAGATCTGCATAGCTCGCTAGATCCTTCTTCCTTGCTTTTCAGCAAAAGACTATAACAACCTACACTTATCTCTCCTATCTCATTCACAGAGTGCTCTAAGATACATCCAATCACACAAATCCAAATACTAGCACTAAGCTTCCATTCATACATCACATAGATGTACTATATTACTATCTCTTCATTATCTTACTATCTATATTTCCTATTTATAGATTACAAAATGGGCCTAAACGTGGGTAAAACCACGGGCTGACATCCCTTTCCTGTTACATCAACCCAAAAACCCTAAAATAGACCCCAAAATAGGTCTTGCTTCCTTATTTTCTGCTTCGCGTTGTGCTCCTTTCTTGGCAAGCTGTCGCAGTCCCAAAAGTGGTCAAGTATGACCAAGTACTCTTCAAAACTTGGTCAAGGGCCAGCAACCATAAACAAGTGCATTCAAGCATGTATCAAGTATGTACCAATCATGTGTCAACTATTCATCAACTATGACTCATCAATATGTACCAAAATCATCAATTATGCACCTCATGTATGTGCCCACGCACCAACTACTTGTCTCAACCATGTACCCAACATGTACCTTAACCAAAATACCTCATCAATTTCATCATCCAAATATGATTTGTAACTCTGTAATAGACCTAGTGTATATGATCACATACCTGCAAACCTTCCTTAACTTTCACAACAAGAGACTGGCATTTTCATCAAACTTTTCTTTAGTCTCACATGACTAGTTTGGGATTAGTCAACAACCCTAACTTGAAATAATCATAACTATGTACCTGTAATGAATAAAGATATGAAATTAGTACACAATTTTATTCAATTTGTTTTATGCAATTCCTCTAGGTGTCACTACTTGGAACCTCTCAGAATTTAAGGAGTTTTAGCAAAAATGGCATATTCTAGAGAGAGACCTTTTAGAGCGTGGCACACAAGGAATATTTGTTGAATGGATCTGAAAATGTTACAAAGCATACTAAATACTTTAATATAACCAACACATTTGGTATTACTGAATTTGGATATGTTATGAAGAAGTTATGACATTTTTACCCGAAACACCCGTTTTAGACTAGTTCCAGGACTAGCCACAAACCCTATTTTCCACATAGTGTAACTCCCAAAATACAATGATTCACAAGATGAATGATTTACCAGAGATAATTGGATATGTTTCCTCAATGTCCTATCAATATCACGGTCTAAATCATTCTAGAAAAAAAGTTATTGCGAAAATGGTGAGATGACCTGTAAATAACATACCTTAGAAAGCATCATCAAAAGAATTTATCCTCCCTTGAATTACGGTCTTCTTTTATTCACCTTCCCTCTGAAATTAAGCTTATATATCCTTTGGTTACCTCATTCACCAATAGATATTCAATATTATCAAGTGTGATATAAAATGACAGAGCCTTACCTCTTATTTATACTCTCCATCTTCTAGGTCACTTAACCCATTTCTAGGTCACTTAACCTATTTCTAGGTCACTTAACCCATTTCTAGGTCACTTAACCTATTTTCCTCATTTTTATGGTTAATCACCTTCCATAATTAGAATGTTCTCCATTAGTTTATCATTTAAATATTCCTCCTTGACTTTGTCACCTCACTTTATCATTTAAATAATCTTCTTTGATTTTGTCACTTCACTTTATTATTTAAATAATCCTTCTTGACTTTGTCACTTTTCTTTATCATTTAAATAATAATTTCTTCTTTTCAAGCTCTTTGACTTATTTGACCTTTTGTGGCTTCAAGCCAACATATGAGGGTCCTACAAATTTGTAAGGCCATAACTCTCAAACTGTGAGGAGTTATGTGATGTTCCACATACCACCAGAAATGGCATGACATGTACTATCCATATACAATAGTATTACCTTCAAATACATTAAAAATCATACCATTATACATGAAACAACCTTGGTTCCATTACCCAAACCTTTGTGCTACTAGAATTCACTACCGTACTTTCTTCAAGGGTTGACATCAATGATAATATCACTCTCCAATGGTTGACATCAATGACAACCAACAATCCATACCAACTATCCATCAACCTAAGCCAACTGTCTGACAATATCCCCCTTTGGAATTGATGGCAACACCAACATTGATGGAAACACTTAGTCATGATAACATTCATTCTTATACTCTTCATCAATATTTCTATCTCTCCCCCTTTGAAATCAATGGCAAAGGGTATCTCCCATTGGGGTTGTTGCCCCTATCTACGTTCCTTTGATTTTTCTTTGTGTTTATAAGTCTCTGATTACTCTCTTTCCCTTCATATGAATAATGTCTCCCCCTTTGACACAGGATAGAAATCTGAAGTCATATCGCTCATTCTTCCCTTGTGAAAATCTATCCCCTTGGAAACATGCCTCTATGCTCTCTCTCCAAGCATTTACCTTTGCATCTAATAAATCTCCCCCCCCTTTGTCCTATTTATGGTGTTTCCTCATGTACATCTAAGACATGTAAGATAAGCATTCAAAATCATTCATTTTGGAGTAGAAATAACTCTGAGTCTCTGGTGAAGATACTCAAAGGATTCCAGTGGAAGTGGTTTTGTAAAGATGTCTGCCACTTGTTCTTTTGTGACCACATACCCAACTCTAATGTTCTTTTTTGCAACCAATTCCCATAGAAAGTGATACTTCATTGGAATGTGCTTCGTCTTGGAGCACATCACCGGGTTCTTTGAGATTTTGATGATGATTTTATTATCACAATAGATTGGAATGGGCTCATCACACTCAACCTATATATATGTCAAAGTTTGTTTCATCCAAAGAACCTGTGTACAACATGTTGTTGCTGCAATATACTCTACCTCGGCTATAGATAGAGATATTGATGATTGTTTCTTGCTTATCCATGATACTAAACACTCACCCAAGTAGAACACTTCTCCACTAGTGCTTCATCGATCATCAATACAACCTGCCCAATCTGCATCTGTGTAGGCAATAAGAGATAGATCCTTTCTTTTTGGATACCATAATACAAACTCTTATGTTCCTTTGAAATATTTGAAAATTCTCTTCACTTCTAATACATGTGATTCCTTTGGTGCTGCTTGAAATCGTGCCACATGTCCAACTTCCTACATTACATTTGTTCTGGATGCTATCACATATAGTAGGCTGCCAATCATTGACCTGTATTGCCTCTGGTCTGTAGACTTTGAATCATCATCTTTCCTTAACTTGTAATTGTTTTGCATGGGAGTGATAACTAGTTTGCAATATTCCATTCCAAACCTCTTTAACATTTCTCTGATATACTTGGTTTGAGAAATAAAAATTCCTTGGTTGCTTTGACGTATATGAAGTCCCAAAAATAAGGATAGTTCTCCAAGCAATGACATTTTAAATTCATTATCCATATCCTTTGCAAATACTTGGCTTAACCTGTCATCATCACTATCAAAAATAATATCATCAACATAAACTTCAATTAATAAAATATTACCTTGACTTACCTTGATGTAGAGGTTGTTGTCTGCACTTCCTTTTCTGAACCCTGCCTGCTGTAGATATTTATCCAGTCTAGAGTACCATGCTCTAGGAGTCTGTTTTAAACCATACAAGGCCTTCTTTAATTTGCACACATAGTCTGTATTCTCTGACAACTGAAATCATTTTGGTTGTTCAAAGTAGACTTCTTCTTCAAGTTCCCCATTCAGAAAATATGATTTTACGTTCATCTGATACACTTGAATATTTTTGGAGCATGCATAAGATAAAATAAATCGGATTTCTTCCACTATGGAAATTGGGGAAAATGTCTCTTCAAAGTCGATTCCTTCAAATTGTGCATATCCTTTACATACCAATCTATCTTTGTTCCTTGTAACCTGTCCATCTTCATTCAATTTATTCCTGTATACCCACTTTGTGTCGATCACATTCTTATCCTTTGGTATTGGAACCAATTCCCAAGTGTATTTTTCTTTATTTGATCCAATTATTCATCCATGGCCTTGTTCCAAAATTCATCCTTACTGGCCTCTTCAAAATAGGTTGGTTCAATTGTATATGTGAGTGCTAGATGTGTTTGTTCTGGTGAACAGATTCTTATTCTAGTCTCAACTCCTGCGTCTTTGTTTCTGATAATCTGATCTGAAGGATGATTCTTCTTTACTCGTCTGTTAGGTGTCTTTGGAGGCACTTGCTGAAATTTCTCTCCTACTTCTATCAAATTCTCTTCATCTTCCTCTTCTGCTTCCTTTTCATCTTTTGCTTCTTCTTCAAAAAGATGTTCCATTGATTCATTTTATTCTTCCTTTGATTTTGGTCTGCCTGTTTCATCAATTGTTACATTGATGCTTTCTACAACTTTGTTCAATCTCAGATTGTAACACTTGTATGCTTTCCTTGTACTTGAGTAACCACACTAGTACATATTGTAAAAAATTCAGCGTTCTATTTGTGGCATTATGGACAAAATTGGCTATACTGTCGAAAAATAGAGGAAATTTTAAATTGTCTTTTCCATATTGCCCGATAACGTCGCTATTGCAACGTTGCAGTCTATCTTGCCACGTTGTTGTCTCTCTTGCCACATTTTCCACACAATCGTCTCTCTTGCCACATTTGTGACATAGTCGTCTCTCTTGTCACGTTAGTGAGGATAGTTTTCGTAGTTACGATGTTGTGGAAACAAGGTTTTACCCCTCCAATGGTGACCTAGTATTTTGACCAAGTCAACATTGATTTGGTCAATGATCGTCATAATCGCGAGGTTATAAAATCTATAAATATGTTGCATTTTACAGATGTTGAGACAAGTTTTCTATAATAATGACACTTCAAAAAGGGTTTGTGGGTCTTCTCAGGTAGAGTACAACTATTAAAATACATTGTACTAGGGGTCTTCTCATTTCGTTTTAATTTTCTGATCGATCAAATTTTAAAAGACATTGTACTAGGACTAGAGTAAATGATGGGAAATGGTGACATATTAATGGGGCCAACATTGAAATTTTTTCAAAATGTTTCTGTATGACATCATACATCCTTGAGTCTTGAAACCCTCCCATACCATCAAGGCATGTGTCTAGTATAACCATGTCAAATTTCGATGCATACAGGCACATATTGAAGAAATTTCAACATTGGCCCCATTCACTGCTCACTATGCAGGGTCAGTGCATGACATTTTTAGTGGTTGAATTGGAAGTTCCATGACATTTCAAGAGAGTTCCAACAAAGATTCTACAGATGGAAACGATGAAATTTGAAAATGAGACGCCCATTATGAACGTTGTCGCAAACATGGACTATCTCAAAGATTATGTGGTCGGGACATCATACATCCTTGAGTCTTGAAACCCTCCCATACTGTCAAGGCATGTGTCTAGTCTAACCATGTCAAATTTCGATGCATACAGGAACATATTGAAGAAATTTCAATGTTGGCCCCATTCAATAGTGCTCACTATGCGGGGTCGGTGCATGACATTTGTGGTGGTTGAATTGGAAGTTCTATGACATTTAAAGAGAGTTCCAACAAAGGTTCTACAAATGGAAACAATGACATTTGAAAAATATGAGACACCCCATTATGAACGTTGTTGCAAACATGGATGATCTCAAAGATTATGTGGTCAGGACATCAGACATATTACTTGGGTCTTGAAACCCTCGCATACCATCAAGGCATGTGTATGGTCTAACCATGTCGAATTTCGATGCATACATGCACAATTTGAAGAAATTTCAACATTGGCCCCATTCACTGCTCACTATGCAGGGTCAGTGGAAGAAATTTCAGTATGCTCATTCACCTTCAAGGCATGCCCCAGTCACTATGATCACTATGAGACATCCATTATATTGAAAGTTGATGCAAACATGGATGATCTCAAATATTATGCGGCGACATCAAACATCCTTAATTATCAAAACCATCCCATACCTTCAAGGCAACTATCTAGTTTAACCATGTCAAATTTTGATGCATACGGGCATAGATTGAAAACATTTCAACATTGGCCCTACTCACTGCTCACTGTGCGAGGTCGGTGGAATAAATTTGTGATGGGTGTATTTGAAGTGCCATGACAAATTTCAAGATAGTTCCGACAACGATTCTATAGAAGGGAATGGCGAATGATGACAATGAGAGGTGCAACATGATGAACGTTGATGCAAATGTAGACTATCTCAAATATTATGTGGGGACATCATACATCCTTGAGTATTGAAACCCTCCCATACCATCAAGCCATGTGTCTATTCTAACCATGTCGAATTTCAATGCATACATACACAGTTTGAAGAAATTTCAACGTTGTCCCCATTCACTACTCACTATGCGGGGTCAGTGCAAGATGACATTTTTGGTGGGTGAATGAAAACAGTAATAAAAATGATGAGCTGATGGAATCATCCTCTATAGAATCAGTGAGTGAAAATGATGAGCTGATGACATCGTTCTCACCAACATATGTCCACTTAATCACAATGACACATCTTTGATATCCTCCAACATTAAAGAAATCCCCACATCAGCAGGGAGTTTAAACATTTTCAATAAGTGTGAGTCATTCATGCATTCTCCTACCTCCTGGAAATTCTCTTGTGATCATTCTCACCATTATTCACATAACCCCCACACTATATTCCCCTTAGTTACTCAATAATCCAAATTTATAAATGACCAAAACTAATGCAACAATGATGGAATAACAAACCTTGGAAGAGAGATAGATGGTTGTAGATAAGCATAGAGGCAAGGAAAAATAGAAAACCTTTAACCCCATGCCCATGAAATATTTTCTTATTAATTATTTAAGAGCTAAGGAAATGCTCCACTAGGTTTCCCATAAAGAAATCAATGGATTGGACTAATATTTTTGCCTACGTGAGGGAAATGAAAAGGAAGGAGATGTTTGAGGGATTGTTGAGTAGAGAAAGGAAACATTTTCCTTTGTGTTGTGTATGGCATGTGTTGGCCCATGAAATTGATTGTTTTCTACCACCTTTTTCTATCCTTATTTACCTCCATTTCTATATTCCTTGAGATATTATGTGTAACCACAAGGGTAAGAATGCACCTCTATTATGTCATTGTGTGTATTAGTTAAAAAACATTAGAGATTGGTTGGGGGTTTACCAAAGTGAATCACTAATTTCTAAAATATTGCAGGAACAGAGAAAATGCAGTCTGGAGAGATGATGCGGTCAAGGATGAAGCATAGTCCACGGGTTGAAGGTGCAGAAGAGGACATGTTCCATGGTCCAACATTAAGTTCTGTTAATCGGTTCAACCTTTGTGTATTTTTGGGAAGATCTTTTACCCTAATCTTGGGATGCTCTGTGCTCCACAAATTGTATAAAAGGTCAAACAAAGATATAAAAGAGATTAACCAATTATTTAGCTAGCTAGGAGTTGTCATGTATCAAGACTAGAACCTATGTAATTCCGTTTTATTTAATGAAAATGGAGTTTCTGAGTTTTCGTAGCAGTTAGTTCACCACAACTCTGATCGGGGAGTTGGGCCCAATCTTCTGGTCATGTGCTGCTGGCTTATGATATAGTTTTGTTGTGGTTTTGTGTGGAATTTGTTAGATCTATGTGTTCTGCTTCATTTACAGTTTTCCTGTTTCATGTGAATGTTACAGTTATTTATGTTTCAGCACCAGTAATCTAGTTTATGTTCTTTATTTTACTTCAATGATTGTTTACTTACATGATCAATATTGAAAGAGCACAGTCTGTAGATATAGTGCACGGTAGCCTGTAAAACATTCAGGCCCCTGGGTTGACAAATTAAATGTATTAGGTGGTAAATCTAGACGATATACCGGACCCCAACATTTTGGCGTCATTGCTAGGGAGGATGCCAAAGGTAAAAAAATTGATCCATATTGATCATAGGATCAATCCCTCATCCTGGGGAGGAATGTCTTAATTTTCCTGCTCCAGGTCCCGGGCATTTAAGTTGATTTCATTTTCTGTTCTTAGGGTTTATTTTTTTCTTTTTTCTTTCTTCTTTCTGTTTTAGGGGCCACTCTCTCATCTTGAGGAGGGAAATTTATACCCTTCCTCAAGTCCTGAGCAATTAAGTAGATACTTGAATTCTTTCCTTTCCACCATTCATGTGAGCGATTGGGGAAAAGGAAGAAACCATTAGGGAGGAAGACCTCCAAGAGGAAGGGGAAAAGATCAGGGCAGAGAAAATTTCATCCAAGAAATAATTGCAAAAGCCGAATCAGACTAGCCACCTCGGACTGGATCAAGTACACCATCTCAAATCGCTAGCAGGGGAGGATCTCATCTTAGATCCGGGAGAAAATCAGTAAATCAACCTAAACCCTCCTCAACATCAGAGTCAGGATTCGAAGAAGAAGAGGTGGAAAGTAAGAAAACAGGGGAGGAATACACCTTGGGGCTAGACGAAGAATTCATTTCACCCAGGGACCAAGAAAGTGCTACAAAACCTGGGGGGATATTTTGGGAATCTAATTCACCCCTGGGTCAGGGAAACCCTGTTCAAATAGAAGAAGACTTTGGGGAATCCTCCCACTAGGATAACATTGAGGAACACTTGCACAACGAGGGACAAGGGAGTACAGATAAACATACTCAAACACCTAGTGGGAATCCTGTAAAAACTCAAAGTAAGTACAAAAGTATGGCTAACTCATCACTTGAATTTCCAATTGGGGATATCATAGGGGAGGCTCCCATGAAGTGTATCCCCTTCTCTGCACTACCTAATTTTCATGGACGATCTACCGAAGACCCAAACACATTTCTATTCAAATTTGACATTGTCTGTCATGGGTATGTTTATATCTCTGATGCTCAGAAGCTAAAAATATTTCCTGCTACTTTAAAAGGAACAACCCTGAGATGGTTCGTGGGATTAGGTGGAAAAACTATCAGTTGGGAAGAAATGAAAACCACCTTCCTTGACAAGTACCAAGATTATTTCAAATCTTGAGATGTAAAGGAGGATATCTTTAAAATAATGCAAAAGGAGGATGAGAACATGGAGGATTTTTTGGAACACTTTAACTATAGTCTGCAGAGATTAGGGCACAATGATCTAGACAAGGATATCTTGAAAATAACCTTTCTCTGAGCATTAAGGAAAGATTCCTTGGAAGTATTGAATATGGTAGGAAAATGGGACATATCAAAGTCATACTTTGACACAATATGTGAATTATGCATCCAATATTCACAAGGAGCATCCAGACAGAGGCAGGGGACTCGAATTACCAAACAGTCCGACAGTGGGGTCACAAAGATAGAACTTGGGAACCTACTGGAGGATTTGAGGACCGACACTTTGAACACTCTAACCTCACAATTGGACCTTCTACAAGCAAAAAAGAAGTAGATTGAGTCAAAAAAAGCCATGGCAGTCTTTTGTCCTAGGTGCATAAAGAAGCATTCGTAGCATGAATGTCCACTAAACACTATTTGCACTATATGTGAAAAGAATCATGAGACTAGCAAATGTCCTTCTTTTCCAAGATTAAAGGTAATATTTCAGGGAGTAGACAAAGAAAAGGATCAACTCTACTTTATGAGATCAAAGAAGCCATGGAAGACACAAACAAAAAACATAAATCAAGATATGCCTCAAGAGTTCTCTTAGTATTTCAATACTTCAAATTTCGGATCTCAGACCATGCCTTTTTCGCCATCATGGACAAAAAATTATCAATACCAATATCCCACTTCTTGGAAACCATGGCCCCCATAGAATAATTCAACTGCCCCATGGTCCCAAAACTGGCGTGGCCCTAATCAAATTAACCATAACCAACTTCCTCATACTATGCCACCGCAACAGTTCTAATAACAACAACAATTACAACTGCCCCCTAGTGTTCCTGCTATTAACCCTCCTCTTCATCCACAAATGCCTGTCCAACACAATCCAAATCCAAATAATAAAGGAGCTCAATAGGTTGAGACACTCAACCTCCCTGCTTATGGCATTTCCACCCTGGGATGTAATGGACTAAATCTTAGATCGGGTAGGGTATTGAATGCCAAGAATTCACCAATATTTATTGAGAAAATTGATAATGAAATTCCAGAGTCAGAACCTGATAAGGAAAATAGGTAAAGCAGACGAAATTCCCTAGAACCCCCAGGTAGCCCTTAAGCCCTTTGAAAAATGGGCCATTGATTTCGCGGGACAATTCAATCCCCCCTTACAACAGAAGTTCCATATTATAGTCTACACAGATTATGTAACAAAGTGAGTTGAGGTGAAGGCAGTTGTAAAAGAAATCGAGCAGGTTGTTTAAAACTTCATATTCGAAGAATTTTTTTCTTGATATGGAGCCCCTAGGGAAATAGTCTCAGATGGAGGAGCACAGTTCACATCACATATGATAGTAGGGTTAATGAAGAAATATAGGATCAAGCATAGGATAACATCTCCATATCATCCCCAAGCAAATGGTCAAGTCGAGATCATAAATAAGGCACTGGAAAACATCCTCACAAAAATTGTAGCAAGTCATCGTCGAGATTGGGCAGAAAAGCTGCATGAAGCATTGTGGGCATACAGGACAACTTGGCAAAATACAACAAGATTTTCTCCATATGAGTTTGTCTATGGAAAATCTCCTTTGTTTCCCATAGAGTTCGAAATTAAAACACTTAGAACAGCCCTGGAAGTAGGTTTGGATCTTTCAAAAGCCCAAAAACATCATCTGGAGTAGCTAAACGTGCTAGATGAAATTCGATTAGTAGCTTTCCAGAATACTACTACAATCCAGGACTAGCGTGCTAGATGGCATGACAGGTTTATCAAGAAGAAGACATTTCAAAAAGGGGATTGGGAATTACTCTATGATTCCCGATTCAAGGATTTCAAGGGAAAACTCTTCTCAGGGTGGATGGGGCCATACAAAGTTGAGAAGGTATTTGACAATGGGACTGTTAGATTGGTAACAATAGATGAGGCACGTACTCCCATGATATAAAATGGACACTGCCTCAGAATATATCATAAACCAACTTCTAAAACCTCCTTTAGAAGCTCCATTAACAAGAAGAACCAAAAGTAATGAGATAGGTTGGTCATGGAAAAGACCCATTTCTCCTACCATTCGAAGTTGAATGAAGGAATATAGTATGATGTCCATAGGGAGAACTATTGGGATGCTTGGATTGTCCACTACATTGTTTTCCATAAGAGGTAGTTTGTTGCTAAGGCCTAGGGGATCTCACTTGGATCCTGGGGAGGGATCTAATATGGTCATGTCACTGAAATATTGTGGGATGGGGGAAGGTCCTACAGGTCCGTACTAATCTAGAGTCTGGATTTGTGATGATATCGATTTGTCTCTTAGTGCTCGTTGTGTTGTGCAGGCAATGGATGAGAATGCCATAAATGTTTGAAGGTTGGATGGTTACTTGAAAGGTTTAGTTATGAACAATTTGTTGAGCTTGAGAGAAATTGGGTTGGGTGAGTAACCCATAAGTCTATAGTTTTTTTTCCTTGGAGGGCTCATATCTTGGGTTGGGGTTGGTATCTACAATGGATGCTTATGACCATGTGGAAAATTGCTTGTACGTAGCTAGTTTCTTGAATCATCTCGGTGAAAAGATAAGTGTTCAATCTTTACAATAAAATCTTTATTTATAACTTTTTGATTAAGTTTAATCCTTTATTTTGAATGAAATTGAAATGGATTCCTTATTTTAAATGAGCTTATGAATGCTTATTTCCACTACATTATTTAATTGTATGCATTTGTGAATTCAAAATCTTTAGAGTTTAATGGATTCAAATTTGTATTGATTATTTTGAACTTAGGTATTGTCTCTTTTTTGTGGGTTTGGCAATCATTTGAAGGGGGGCGTTATATGACATTGCTGTCAATGGTAGGTAAATGTGTCCTTTAGGGAGATACAAATGAACAAGGGATGCCAATGATGCATTAGTTCACAACATCTTAACATTATCTGATGGTGCCTTGGTTCACAATATGTTGAAGTCAGGAAAACAACAAGGAAAATGAGAAAAAATCAACTAGGATTAAGGGAAATGAGAAAAAATCAACTAGGATTACCAATGATTGATCTTAAACAACATGGAATTTGCTTTTGAAGTAGTGGAATGACCTCAAATTCATGTAGGAAGGCATTTACAAAGGAGAAATAATGTTGACTCCCCTCCACCACCCCCTTGCAATAATGTTGAGAATGAGGATGAGACTTTCCACTCTTTTTATTGATACAAAGATATTCCTTCAAAATTG
Source organism: Picea engelmannii (assembly GCA_009831015.1). Taxonomy (NCBI): domain Eukaryota; kingdom Viridiplantae; phylum Streptophyta; class Pinopsida; order Pinales; family Pinaceae; genus Picea; species Picea engelmannii. The sequence continues at coordinate 1,068,568 of ML778014.1, read as the reverse complement.
CATACTTCAAAGGCAATGACTTGGAAGTTGAAGATGTGATGTGGAGCATGGGACTCAACTAATAAACAATACTTTATCACATGATTTCATATGGAGGTATTAAATATTAAATAAAATCCTACTCAATATATTCAGCAAACAATAAAGGTAAAGGTATTTTGAGTTCATATGGAGGTATTAAATATTAAATAAAATCCTACTCAATATATTGAGCAAACAATAAAGGTAAAGGTATTTTTTCTAAAATAAACAATAAAATAAGAAATAAAGGTAGATGGGTTTTTAATAAAATATTGTATAATATGGTATTGGGATACCGGTGAAGTGTGTGGGGTTTCCTCTTTCCTGCTTCACCACGACTGGACAAACCCCCCAGACCTATTTCTTCTAACCCCTGCACATGATTTCCACCATTTCTCCCTCTCCATGGGTTATCAGAATCGTTAGTGGGATGCTAGGGCGAGATATACTACTTTTTGTCTGATCGAACTGAAGACAAAACCTATTTTCAATCTCCCTCCTTTTATAAGATATTATATGAAAGTTAAGGAAATTATCGAAGTGAAAAACAAATCTCTTTGGATCCAGTGCTCTTTGCTCGGTCAACTAGATCTGTTGGTTTAGGATAAGCTTCGCACTCGGGAAACTATTGGTGGATGCATGTGTAAGACTTGGTAAACTAGCGTTGGGTCGTCTGTAAGAGAAGATAAGATTGATCATAAATGTGTAGCAAGTATCCAATATTCAATCCCCTGGCACTCGAGTATCCAAAGTATGTATTCGTTTGAAATTGACATAATATTGAGATTTTTGAAATCACAATAGATTTTCCCTTTCCAATTATTTATTCAAACACATTTCAGGTCCAATCAATAGCCCAATGAATCGGAAAACCCAATATGCATATGGAAAAATTTCTTATCTGTAGCCTTACGGTTTAAAAATTAACACATTTCTTGTCTGTAGCCTTACAGTTTAAAAAGTAACACTTAAATACATTGATATTTTGTTGCATCACACACTGGTATTGTTTAAGAGAACTTTTTGTAGGATCAACCCATGAAAGTAGTATGTAAGCTCGTATCGAAATTGATGAGCTCTAAAGTTTGCATTTCAGGGCTTGTGACAATGTTAGGAATTCATGTAAGTGGTATATAACAAATCCATTTTATTGACAACACCCTACCAAGGCATCCTTTTACCCCAAAAAACCTTGTAATCACACTCCCATGCGTGCAAGTCTGGTAGATGCTTAAAAATATGGATATATGGACATGCAAATATATGGCAAGAAATTGTGAACCCAACAAATCATTCAATGTTCAAGCAAGCATTTCTAGGAGATTCTTTATAAAACAGATCTACACCTACCTCCTTTTTACTAGTCAAACAGGCTGGTGTATATCTATTTTCAGTAGAAGAATATGCAAGGTTTCTCATACATGCATGTTCTTATTTTTCTAGGAAATGGTCGATGGAAAAGATCTTAGTGCTTTCAGCTTCAATATCATCATAACTTGAAATGTGTTGGAATTCTCCAATCATAAATGGGTCCTTTCTCTCTCTCTCTTTGCTGATAGGTATCGATCTTAATCTGACCTTGGATCCAAAACTGTTTAAAGTAAGAATGGCAGGTATGGGAAACAATAGAACGGGAAAGGAGAAAGCGGTAATGCTAGAATGCTGGAATGGGGTCCTCCCTTGATAGGAATAAGAATCTCCCAGCAGCTCACCTAGGAGACTGCGCAAGATCAAGAGAAGCCTGGCTCTTCTTTGAGTGGGTGAAAAAAGAAAGAAGAAGAGGTTAAGGCACTAATTTCCATCCGGGTTGGGTGGTGAGATGATAAAATGCAGCACAAAAGCTGAGTAATTTTAATAACCGGGTGTATAATTGGATTAACAAACATCCATGTTCTTCTTGGTTTCGAACTAATCCGAGGTTTGCCCATAATTCCTATCCGCTTGTTAGTTTGTACACCATTTTGATTGTTCATTTTCTACTGCAAAAACATAATTTCGAAACACAAATCTTTGATATGATTTACAATTTCATTTTTAAGCAATTCTACAAAATTGTTTGAAGCCAACTTAGTATTTTGGAAATCCGAAGGGAATAGTTCAATAGGGTATCTTTTTAGATTTCTTTCCAGAATTTGAGTGTATTCACAATCTCTATTAAAATCAATTATTCCTCCTATTAAAATGAGAATTACCATAGCTTCAGAAAGAGAAGAGTACATATCATTCTAGCTATCACTTTTGTTATCATTATATGATCTAGAAATGAAGAGATGGTTAAATTTGGGAGTATAAATTACTAATTCATAGGGTCAGTTATATAATTTTTGAAACATCAAACCCTCCAAAATTAGATACAAGATATAACAAATATTTATCCTTGAACCAAATGTGTAGTAATATTTTTAGAAATTGAAGATTTTTAACAAAAAAAAATATGAAAAATAGAATAGTTCCATGTTAAGCATGAAAGGAATTACACATCTCCCTCAATGTGTAAAACTGCCATCAAAATAGCTTCCACAATCATCAATTGAAGCAATAACAACATAAGAAAATTATATCTATATATAAGTCATTTCATCCATAAAATGAGCAATGAATAAATTAACAAAATAGAACAAAAATGAACTTGTCTGAAAGATCTATATTACAGATGGTTTGAACAACAGTTCTCTGGACGGAGTCATGACATATCATATTTCACCAAGATCTCCCCTTAAAGGAAATTCTTCTAAAGAGGGAATATGTCTATTTACTTCCAAAAGGAACAAAAGTCTTCTAATTGTTCAAGAATAAATACAACTATTCATAAAATAATAGACCTTGTTGAATGCTTTTTCTAGTCAAGTTGTGTCGATAATTTTTGTTCTGAGAGCATGCTATTGACTGTTTCCAGTTCTCCACTCCTCGAAAATTCTACATTTGTCCCGAGCTATACCATGCATATGCTCTAGTGACGTCACATCAACAGATATTATAATGTTTTGATTTTATAGATTTTGCCCCCTTAATATTTCATGATATCTGCATCAGTTCATGTCATTGGGGTGTCACTTCTCATGGAGCGTGGTCAAGAGAAACATACTAGTTAATTTGAACAATAAGAGCAACAAAATGGTCACTTTGAGCATGGGAATTCCCACTGCACAAGAAATTTGCAAGACCGTGTGAAATTAACCTGGTATACAGCTCCAAAATACTACATTTTCTTAGTTTGGCGATTCGGCTCGTTTGAAGGTGATCACCCATAAGATCTGCAAGCCAATACCGTTTAAGATGATTGTCAATCACAGCTCCAAATTATGTCTGCAATTTGAATCTTCTTCCTGAATTGTTCAACTTACGCTAAGAAAAAATTGGCTTTCATGAAGTTTAAGTTTTGCCTCTATTGAGTTCCGGTCATAGTTATCCTGGAGTAGCGATTGTTGGAGGCACATGATAGTGATAAAGTTTTCCTTAGAAGATGCATTTGAAGATACTACAAAGAATTTCTCTAGTTTTGCATGCACGGTTGATATTGATTGTGAACACAAATTTTTACATTGATAAGGTAAACATTCTATTGGGAATTGGAATAACTCAACAGTAAGTACCAAGAGCAGAAGTTAAAGATCTTTGTCACAAACATAAAAACGAAAAAATTCCAGTTAGCTGGACCAAATGGAATGATAGCAATGTATGTCTGTAATAACGACAGGTGGACAAAATAACAGGCCCTAGGAAATTTGTATGCTTTCGATTGACAATCTAGAGGGTAAGTCATAGCATGAGACAGATTATTACAGGTCTGAGCTTGGTTCTAGAGAAATTAAATTACAGAGTTTAATATTTCACATAGAGTAGAGAGACACATGAAATTTCACTAAGAACATGAACACTACACACAAAACTCTCTTTTGAAACAAAAGAAACACTGATACATGCATTAGATTTTGTTGTCTACAGTAAATCTGAGATGCTGGCATTCTTGTTTGGTCTGGATAAGTAATAAAAAATTAAGATCATTTTAGCATCCTTGGCGTAAGCTGGACGAGGAAATCAAGATTAAAGAAATTATTTTTCTTAATGTTCATGGGTTGGCAAACAATCCATCCTGTAGGGGAATGCGATGTTTGCCAAACTGTTGTTTATAAGGTAATGACAGTGATTGAAGGAATTTCAAAAACTGCAGGTGAGTTCTTTAGAAGTTTATTATCACACCATTTGGATTGTCTTGCACATGGATAGGTTTGTCTCTGCATAACTTGCTTATTCACTTTCTTGACCAGAAGGTGTATGATGTATCAGATCATTTATGAACACCTTCAAGTCAGATTAATCTAAGCAAGAAATTGATAGATCATATATTTTTGAATTCGACATTAGACATCAATTTAATCTTGCATTTTATCATATGTGAGGGGAGAGACAAGTATGAAAACAAGTAAGCAATTTGCAAATAACCTCCACATTGCAAAATAGTTAAAATAGGACTGAAACTTATCCATAATATTAAATATTGGATACTCCATTTAACTTGCAATATTGATCACCTTCAAACGAGCCGAATCGCCAAACTATTTAAAACTTGATTGGAAATATCCATAATGTTAGCAAATATTTTTTACTTGGAGCAGCTTTGCTATTTTTAACAGAAAAACTTTTCTTATTTTTTTGCATGCTAATTATGTGTAGCATTCTTTTGCTTTACATCAAAATATCAATATCTCATGTCAGATCTGTAGATCTATCCTAGAGAGCCATAAGATATTATTCTCCTCCAACTATCTAGTATAAAAGTCATAAAAGATGGGGTGGTCAAGCCACATGTACAATAATCCAAATGAAAAATCCCCATGAAAGAGGGATGTCTCCATCAACAAGAGAAGAAGGTGAGTCAAATGTCTAACCTATAGCATCTAAGTAGGTGGATCCTCAACCATTCTCCACAAAGTGTGCAATGTAATACTCCCAAGTCTCCTTCAAGGTGGACATGCAAGCTCCAATGTCAAACCCCCTACAAATGATGAGAAAACCTCTCACGTGTCGACGACTCCTCAAGATCATCTCCAAGAAGTCATGTGTGAGGTGTTTAAGGTGTGCTACAACCCTCCTTAAATCATGTTATCATTCACCCCAATTCAAGAGACAATCAAATAGGTCCACATGTGCCAAAAAAAGAAGTCCCCATGACTAGGTAATGCATCCTCCAAGGTGGATGTCCCATCAAATCAAATGACACATGCCTCCAAATGGTTAACAAGGTGAGCGCTCAAGAAACTAGGATGTGGCATGACAAGAGAAGCCCAAAGAATGAAGAAGTAACCCCAAACTATTTTTACCAATGCCTTGGGAACCATGAACTGCCTCGAGATAGATGAAGATTCCTTGGGAATTGTGAATAAGGTAACAATGAACTGTGAACTGCCAACTACCAAGGTGAATGAGGTAACAATGCTATAGGTATGGCTTGAGATCCTTTTTCAATTTTCGAGGAGTCTTGTATAATATTAGGCTTCTCTTCTTCAAAAGAAAGTTAGCTTTTGCCCATGGTGGAATGATGTTTTCAGAGATGTGCCCATGCTTGTGGAAGAGGGAAACCTAGAACATGCTATCTTTCCCCCACATTGGAATGATGTTGTCTGAGATGTGCTTGTTCTTGTGCAAGAGGGAAATCTATCATGCATTAGCTTTCCTCCATGATGGAATGATGTTGTTTGAGATGTGCTCGTGAGCCTTGTGCAAGAGGGAAAGCTAGCACACGCAAGATTTCCCACATGGTGCAATGATGTTATACGCTAGAGTTTCTCCATAGTGGAATGATGTTTTCTGAGATGCTCTCATGTTTATGTAAGAGGAAAAACTAGTGGACCCGCATGGTGGAATGATGTTATGTGCTAGATTTCCCCCATAGTGGAATGATGTTGTCTGAGATACGCTCCTGCTGATGCAAGAGGGAAAGGTAGTATGCCCCATGGTGGAAAGATGTTTTCCGAGATGTACTCATGCTTTTGCAAGAGGGAAAGATAGAACGGGTTAGTTTTCCCCCATGATAGAAAGATGTTGTTCAAGATGCACTTGTGATTTTCCAAGAGGGAAACCTAGCATGCGCTAGATTTCTCCCATGGTGGAATGATGTTGTCTGAGATGCGCTTGCACTTGTGCAAGAGGGAGAAGCTAGCACGCACTAGCTTTCCCCCACTGTGAATGATGTTGTTTGAAATGCGCTCATGCTTGTGAAAGAGGGAAAGCTAGCACATGCTAGCTTTCCCCCAAGGTGGAATGATATTCTCCGAAATGTGATCATGCTTGTGTAAGAGGAAAAGATAGCCCATGCTAGCTTTTCCCCATAGTGGAATGATGTTGTTCAAGATACATTCATGTTTGTCCAAGAGGTAAATCTAGCACACATTATCTTTCCCCCTTGGTGGGATGATGTTGTCCAATATGCACTCGTGCTTGTGCAAGAGGAAGAGCTAGCATGCATTAGCTTTCCCCCATGGTGGGATGATGCTTGTCTGAGATGAGCTCGCGCTTGTGCAAGAGGAAATGATAGCACATGCTAGCTTTCCCCCATAGTGGGATGATGTTGTTTGAGATGAATTTGTGCTTGTGCAAGAGGGAAAGCTAACACGTGCTAGCTTTCCCTGATGGTGAGATGATGTTGTTTGAGATGAGATTGTGCTTGTGGATGACGTTGTTTGAGATGAGATCATGCTTGTGCAAGAGGAAAACCTAACATGAGCTAGCATTCCCCCATGGTGGGATGATGTTGTTTGAGATGTGATCGTTCTTGTGCAAGAGGGAAAACTAACATACGCTAGCTTTCCTCCATGGTGGGATTATGTTTGAGATGCGCTCATGCTTGTGCAAGAGGGAAAGATACAACACTCTAGATTTCTTCCACAGTGGAATGATGTTCAAGATGCATTTGTGCTTGTGCAAGAGGGAAATCTAACCCGCACTAACTTTCCTCCATGGTGGAATGATGTTGTTTGAGATGCACTTGTGCTTATGCAAGAGGGAAGGCTAGTATGTGCAAGCTTTCCTCCATGCTAAAATCATGTTTGAGATGCACTTGTGTTTGTGCAAGAGGGAAAGGTAGCACATGCTATCTTTCCCCCATGGTGGAATGCTATTGTTCAAGATGCGTTTGTTCTTTTGGAAGAAGGAAATATAGCATGCTCTAGCTTTCCCCAACATGGAATGGTGTTTTTCGAGATGCATTTGTGCTTGTGCAAGAGAGATAGAAGGATCCATTAGCTTCCCCCAAGGTGGAATGATGTTGTTTCCAATGTTTTTGTACTTGTTGAAGATGATGATGTTTGAGATGCGCTTGTGCTTGTGCAAGAGGGAAATCTATCACACACTAGATTTCTGCCACGGTGGAATGATGTTGTTCGAGATGTGCTTGCACTTGTGCTTATATTAGAGGGAAAACTAGCACACACTAGCTTTCTCCAATGATGGAATGATGTTCAAAATGTGCTTGTGATTGTGCTTGTGCAAGAGGGAAAGATAGCACTTGCTAGTTGTGCTAGCTTTCCCTTATGGTGGAATGATGTTGTTTGAGATGTTCTTGTGCTTGTGTAAGAGGAGAAACTAGCACACGCTAGCTTTCCCCAATGATAGAATGATGTTGTTCAAAATGCATTGTTGTTTTTTCAAGAGGGAACACTAACATGCGTTAGCTTTCCCCCACTTTGTAGTGATGTTGTTCAAGATGTGCTTGTGCTTGTGCAACAAGGAAAACTACAACATTCTAGTTTCCCCCCATGGTGGAATGATGTTGTTCGAGGTGTGGTTGTGCTTGTGGAAGAGAGAATGCTAGCATGCACTAGATTTCCCTTATGGTGAAATAATGTTTCTTGATATGTGCATGCTTGATATGCTTGATATTCTCTTGATATGCGCTCATGCTTGTGTATGAGGGAAAGCTAGCACACACTAGATTTCCCCCATGGTGGAATGATGTTGTTTGATATGTGCTTGTGCTTGAGAAAGATTGAAATCTATCACTTGCTAGATCTACCTCTCGCACAAGCACGAGCACATATCTGACAACATCATTCCATAGTGGGGGGAAGTTATCACATGCTAGATTTCCCCCTTGATGGAATAATGTTGTCCGACATGCGCTCATGCTTGTGCAAGAGGGAAATCTATCATGCACTAGCTTGCCCCCATGGTCGAATGATGTTTTCCTAGATGCGCTCATGCTTGTGAAAATGAGAAATATAGCACACACTAGCTTGCTCCCATGGTGGAAATATGTTTTCTGAGATATGCTCGTGCTTGTGCAAGAGGAAACTCTAGCACATGCTAGCTTTCACCCATGGTGGAATGTTGTTCGCAATGTGATCATTCTTGTGCAAGAGGGAAAGATGGCACATGGTAGCTTTCCCCTAGGGTGGAACGATCTTGTTTGAGATATTCTCGTGCTTGTGTAAGAGAGAAAAATTCCGTGCTCTATCTTTCCCCCCTAGTAGGATGATGTTGTTCGAGATACGCTAGTTTTCCCCCACGGTGAAACTTTTTGCTACTTCTCTAGTTGAAGATGCTAGAAAATGGTATAATAACCTTCTTGATAAGAGTATCAAAACTTGGGAAGCCTTTCATGATACCTTTATGAAGATATGGGACACAATGAGGGATTCTCGGTTATTATTAGTGCAATCGATAAAAGAATTTGACACAAGATTTAAAAATTTACTCAATCAAATTCCTAAGGACATTAGCTTAAAGGATGGTGTCATCGTCCTTCTTCAATACACAAAATCCTTTGAGGGGCAATTTGGATTTATGTTAAGGGAAAAGTCCCCAAAGATCTTTGTAGAAGCGCAAGAGCATGCTTCTAATATTGAAGAGAATATTCTAGCTTCTCAAAAATTTACCAAGCCTAAAAATTTGCATAATGTTGAAACTGCTCAAAATTCTATGACACTTTTGTCCCAAAGACTTGAGCAAATAGTAACCGATTTCTCATAGAATCAAAGTCTCACAGAGAGATTTTATCCCATAAATCAGAGCTTTGTTTTGAAGATACTTTCAAAGGAAAATGATTAGGATTGTCATATATATATGCATGTGAAAATGACCATTTAGATTCTTAGAGGGTTGACCTAAAGAAGGGGAAAGAAACATAAAATTTGAATGTTGGGTCGAACTTTAATGATTACCTAAGTTTGGTTCAAATTGAAGTTCTAATTTTGAATTGGAAGAGAAATTTAGGGCCAACCCCTTGAGGAAGGCTATGTGCTTGTGTTGAATCTCTTACGCCCATGTGTAAATGGATAATGGTTGTTTGTTTGCTTAACTGGTAAAGAAGGTAATTCCTTGGGAGGTTTTGTGGGCTCTTGGTTGTGATACAACATTATCTAATTTTGAATCCCACATTCCCACATGTGAAGGAAGATGTTGGGTCTTTCTTACACGCTTGGTGAAGGAAACCCTGACCCACTTGAAGAACAATTGAAGATTCTATAGGTGATTTTGAGCATAAATGAGAGAATTGAAGGGCCTTTGGAGGCTAGATGTTGCACCAAAGCCCCTCTTTTCCCATCATTTGAGAAAATTTTGTTGAATCATATTGTGTTATACTTAGGAACATTTTTTGGAGATTGATCTAGTGGATGTTTTCTCTTTTTTTGGGTGGATGTTTCATGAAAATGGGTTTTCTTAATGCTATGTGCCTTATCTTAAGCATTTTCATTATGTTGCATGTGATGTTTCTTTGGATATCTTGGTGAATGCTCTATTAGAGTAATAGTTGCATGTTAACTTTGTCTCCTTGAACAATCTTGAAACCCTAAGGAAGGATTGAGAGTGATCAACCACTTCCCTTGTTTTATCCATCTTAACTCATTGAATCATTCAAGGTTTTACTTAATGGTTAGGAGTGGCTATCCCCTTAAGGATTTTCTTGGCTAGGGTTTAGTTCTAGGGATTAGAAGTGGCTATCCCCCTAGGGTTTAAAACATAGTTTTCTTGATCTTGTGCTAGTATCTCTTGAAGGGATAGGACGACACCTAGTGTTTATGAGGGGATAAACTCTAGGTTTTTCTCTCCTAGGAGGTTGACCCAAGCTTATGAGGTGATAATCCTATGATAGACTTTCAATTCTTATTTTTCCATCGGTCTCCATTGAAGCACTACATTAACTCCATATTCCCAATGAAAAGACATTGATCTTGAGACCTCCAAGTACTTTCTTCAATAGTCTAAAGCTACCCAAACACATTTTTCTCGAACATCACTCTCCACATTGAGATTCCTTGCCCTAATTCCTCGCAATATTAATTGAGGGAAACCCCCTTCAGTCGGAGGAAAGCTAGCTTGAAGTGAAAGAGGGTTGGTGAGGTGATAGGGGCCTTCCCTCTAAGTTACACATGATTGCACTTGAGCTTTCAAACTTTAGCTCAACAATTGCAAGTATGTGTGATAACACACCAGAGACATATCCTAGCAATCCTAAACCTCATTAGACAAGACCCCCTTTACCATTAGAAGTTAGTCCTCCTCCTCAACCAACCTTGCCTAAGACCGATGATATAGATTTAAATATTGATATGGCTATTATCTTAGCAAAGGTTAATGTATATGTCCCTCTCACTATTGATAGTGTATTTTTTTTTAAATACCTACAACACAGTTGTTATTGTGACATCTTGGAGTGTTTCTCCCATAGAAACCATGTTGGAGCTAATACTTCTTAACATTGCTCTTTCCACCTCCAATATGTCAGTCTTGACACCTCAAATACGTCACTATTTCCACCTTGAAGACATCGCTCTTGCCACCTCTAAGACATATCTCTTGCCACCTCCAAGACGTATCTATTTCCACCTCCAAGACGCCATTCTTTCCACCTCCAAGATGTCTCTCTTGCCACCTCCAAGACATCGCTCTTGCCACCTCTAAGACGTCTCTCTTGCCACCTCCAAAATGTCGCTCTTTCCACCTCCAAGATGTCGCAATAGAGACAATATCTATGTTGTCGAAAAAGAGATGTCATGTGAAATGACATTTGAGGGGGTCCATTATTTGTCATTCTCCCGACAATATAAATTGGCAATTGTGACGAACGCGTCATCGTAATTTCACCCAAATGTACTAGTGATAAGATCTAGTGTTTTCAGGATCCAAGTCAAAAAGGTGTTCTGCCACATGTTCCCCTAGCTCAACATTACCATGAATTCTACAGGCACCAAGCAAGTCCCCCCACACACTAGCACAAGGTTCTATTGACATATTTATAATGCACTCTTCTACCTCACTCAATCGCCCAGCATGACCAAGAAGATCAACCATGCATGCATAGTGCTCCATCTTGGGTTTTATGTAATACTTTTGATTCATGAGAACAAAATATTGCAAGCCCTCTTCCATCATTCCTGCATGGCTGCAAGCATACAAAATACATAAAAAGGTAATGTGGTTTGGTTTTATGTTTCACTGCTGCATTCAGAAAAAATAAGAGAGGGAATCTTTACCTTGCCCATGCATTACAAACCCAACAATCACTGAATTCCATGAGACCAGGTCTCTATTAATTTTTTTGTCAAACATAAGATTCACAAGCACTATACTCCCACACTTGTCATACATGTAAATTAAGGATTTACCAACAAACATATCTGATTCATATCCACTCTTGATTATGTAACCATGGATACACTTGCCTGGTTGCAGAGCCAATAAGTGAGCACATGCAGGGAGCACATTTACAATGGTCACTGTGTCGGGTTTCATGTCTAGAAGTTGCATTTGATTAAAGAGTGTCAATGACTTATTAGCTTTCCCAATATGGACATACCCTGCAATCATTTCACTCCAATAAATAACATTTCTCTTAGGCATTTTTCCAAATAGTCGATGTGCAATCTCTGCAGTTCCCTTGCATTTAGTTACATATATATCATATCTCTTCTCTGCATCTGTTGTGCTTCATTCTATGCATCTATTATTATTCCTACATAGCGGCAGGTATACGCTACCATGGAACCTTGTTTACTATACTGATCTCTAGTTTGCATTTTTAAGTTCTTAAATTCTATATCATATAGATTGTTCTATATCTCTGTTTAGATTGAAATCATTGACATTGTTTTGCTACTTCTTCCATCTTTATTTCATTCTTTGTTTCCCTTTCAAACTTAATAGATTTCTTATATTCCAAAATAAAAGTTGTCATTTCAATCCTTGTTGCTATTGTGTTTTTGTTGTTAACTACACCAAACTCTATAGATCACTGGAATATAGGATGTTTTGGACATAGCCTTGTATGCACCTTCCAAGCTACATTGAGAATGTAAGTACCTTACACAAGTGCAATGCTATGTTTTATCCCTTTGCCTCGTTAACTCAAAATCTAAAATTTGGAAACTATGAATTGAGGTCCACATCATCAATATATTCTTGATAATGATGTTGATGTTGCTGAAAACCGTGAAGCTCTAGTGCTCTCAAACTTATTTCTTTTGATTAGGACATCCCATAGTATCTACACAAGACTCTGCCTCTATTTGATCTCTTTTTCTATAGTGAATTCTTATACAACCAGAACTATTGTCTGGAATACTGCTTTGATAGCTCATATTCAACATTTTGATTTCATAGTCTTTTCACTACACTGGAAGGTAATGTTCTTTGTAAATGCTTGTTTTAATGAAATTTATATTGATGATCAAATATATCTTTGGAACAATTTTGTGGTGATCAATTGCATTTTCCTTGAATTGATATATGTTTAAATTTTTTGTTTTCAGAGATTGATATCTGTTGTGACAATCTAAATTCTCTTATCAATCTATGAATAAAGTTGCTTGTTCTAACACCAACAAATGAATATTTATACAAGTCAACTGTGCTAGATTTGAACATATGAGTTGATTCATGACTGGCTGGGATACCGACATGCCCCATCAGATATTTTATTATACGAATTTGTACAATAGTACAGTGGGACTTTAGAATGTCGTATGCCATGGCATTCATATTTTAAGAATAACTCACAAGATTTCTAGTATTTTTCTGAAACAAGTTTTTCTTGTATCCAACAGGCACTTAGCTTATGGGCCTTCTATGATCACTTGTGGCAGTTGCAGGTTTGTGATTTTTTTGGGCAAATAGTCTCATTTGCAATGTGTCTAGTTAGAGTTTTGTCCCTATTCTTACATGTACATGGTATCAACAAAGAAATCACATTTGTTTAGCCATTGCTAATAAATTGTGCAGAGATGATCTTTTATCAAGTATGGGTCTTGTGTAATTTATGGAATATCAATCCAATACAATATGCATTCTTAGTCCCTACCTTCCACCATGAGGAAGAAAACTTCCCCTCATTTCTACTTTCATCCAAAATCCAGGTGCAAGAATTTATTGTAACCTGTCTATTTAAAAATGTTCTTATTGTATTTTAAGATGATATTTATTTAGTTGCAATTAACTGATTTGTTCTGATATGTATTCCGACTTGTTTATTGTTCCATGTAATTTTTTTTTAAACATAAACTATATAAGAATTGTATTAATAGGCTGCGCCAAAGATAATAGCATCAAACCAGTCTACAATCAAGGCATATAGCTGAAGAATTTGGAGTATTTTGACATAAAAATCAAATTTTCTCACCCTCTCCGGACCTTGTCTATGATCATCTAAAATGTATACATTCTTACAAAACTTCCCTAGGCACCAAAATATCGTAAAATACATTATATATCTATTGGGGAAAATACTTGAGCAGTAATGATTTAAGGGATGGGGAGTTACCCCCTTACTCCATTTGTTTCAAATTCACCTTTTCCTATTCTCGATCCGTCTTAGCCCAAATATCGACAAGGGGGTTGATATATATCTTGATATGGAAGAGATTAATTTCTACAAAGATTTTAGTAATAGTCCTGATTCGTTGAAGGATGTCATTTAAAAGGTTTTTCTCCACTGTTTGTTTTTTGAGAATTGCTTTAACTATCAACATAGAATCACCAAAGAATGAAATATGAGAAATGATATTCTCTTTGACTATTCTTATCCCCACATATAGAGCATATGGTTCGGCTATATTATTTGTTGCGGTTCCAATACCCTAGGAAAAGGTAACCAACTTGTTTCCAGTAGGGTCAATGAGATGCCACCTACACCAGTTGGTTGAGGATTACCACAGGAGGCTCCATCGAAAAAGAGAAGATGCTTCCTGTGCGCTTTCATCCACAATTTAAATTCTTCCACTGTTTTCCTTATATCCCGCTGAGGAGTTGAAGATGGTTTACTAGCCGAGGAGAGGGAGGGAGTCTTCAAGAATAAATTTACCTTTTTCGTAAGCACTCGATGCTAGATATATTCGATGCATAAGGAAATCACTTTGACTGCGCATTGTCTAGGACTGATGGTTTCCTCTTGAAATATTTTTTTATTTCGGGCCAACCATATTTCCTAGCAGATATATTTGGGCATTGCTATCTAGAGTTTATTTAGACATGGTTTGTTCCTCAGGTTTCCATGATAATTCTTCCCCCAATTTTGAAAAAAATCCTTATAAGAGAGTGCCTGGGTTGTGAGGATAAATAGATTTCCTAGCACCAGATTCCATGTAGTTGTGGTGTAGGGAAATTGGGAGAACAAGTGGGGGATTATTTCTTCATATTGAGAGAAGAGGGCACATCATGAGGGCCCGACAATGCTCCTCTTTTTCATATTTTCAACTGTAAGAATACACCCATGGACTAATAGACAAATAAATTAATTTATTTTGGGTATGTTGTTAAACAACCTAGGACTAGCCAATGACATTGGAGAGAACTTGGGTCTTCTAGAAATATTCATACGCAACTAGATACTGTTATGGGGCATTATTGTTACTGGATCTCTTTCTATTTCCTTCAATTATGGCTTCATCTATGATGCAGGAGCATCATCAACTCATCAAGGAGCATCGCCCATGACAAGCGAGCCAACATGAAAGCCAATAAACAGTTGGACAAGGCCAGCTGAAACCTTTTTGAATTGTCAATCAAGATGATGCACCAATGTATAAATGATGCATTTATGGAAAGCGCACTTGTATTGTTTTGGACCTTGAGCCTTTAAGCTCTCGTCGTTAGGTAGATAGACAACATTTAATAGATTTAATGCTGTTAGATAGGAATTTTAATTGTAGATTTGATAGTCTAGAGCCTGAGAGGGAAAATGGATATAGACACCCTCATTGTATCATTGTAACATTAGATTGAGAATCAAGCATTCAGAAGAGAAGAGCAAGCAAAGAATTGTGTGAAGAACACCCATGTACAGATGTTGAATTAATAGAAAAGAGTCTTTGATTCAAACTCATGGCTGGTGTTGTTTCTCTGTGTATATTGTTTATGTTATGCTTATGAATGTTTGTTTTTTGGTTATGCATTTTCTTTGTGTATGTTGTGCATAGGATTTCATGTTTTGAAACTGAAGTCTGAAAGAGGGAGTGAATTAGTTTCAATTGTTTCTCTATCTTGAACCAAAGAATTCCTGCAAGGAGTGCAGTTGAATAGTCCGCAAGGAGTGCGTTGACAGAAGAGTTCATATAGAGATAACTTTTGTTCTAAGTGTAAATTCTAACCTTGTACAATATCTACTGCAAACTGATATTCATAAAAGAACATAAAATATACAATGGCAAATACAAACATTACACAGAGATTTTTCACCTGGAAACCCAAACCGGGAAAACCAACATATATTATATTCATACAATTGTGTTACATTGTTTACAATACAATATACATATAGGAGCTAGCGGCATCCAAAACC
>ML778014.1:1017342-1048857 GCA_009831015.1 Picea engelmannii | reverse complement strand
GAGAGACACAATCGAATTGTGCTCTTTGCCTTCCGATCCATCTTTTTCCAGTCATCTGCAGAAGTTCCTGTAGGTGCCGTACCTAGATCTACCGCGATCCACTGATCTCTCTCCACCAAAAGATCTTCCATATTGAGCTTCCACAGCTCAAAGCTTTTCCCATTAAACTTCTCGATCTCCATATTCGAATTGCTTGCCATTTATTTTCACCTGAAAAACAATACCGTAGATCTCCCACTGTAACAAGGCTTATCACAGTCCCGAGCCAAACCCTTGATGACAAAGGCGTCCCCCTGAAGCCAATAAAGGTCTGATACCAAATGTAAATTCTAACCTTGTACAATATCTACTGCAAAATGATATTCAGAAAAGAACAGAAAATATACAATGGCAAATACAAACATTACACGGAGATTTTTCACCTGGAAACCCAAACCGGGAAAACCAGCATATATTATATTCATACAATTGTGTTACATTGTTTACAATACAATATACATATAGGAGCCAGCGGCATCCAAAACCCTAACCCAATGACTTGGATTAGTCCAAAACCCTAATTCCTTAACCGGAAATAGAAAACCATTGGCAAAAACCATGTGCCGAAAACCACCTAATATCATGTGGTCCCGGAAATATGTCATCTCGGAAATATGTCGGCCCGACGATAATATGTCGGCCTGAAACCGGCGAAAATATGTCGGCCCAAAAAAAAAATTTCGGGGGCGCTGCCCCCGAACCCCTGCACCCCCCCTCTTACCCCCCTATGCACCCAATGTAGGCACTCAGACACTAATACTCATGCAAAGAATATAACACATACCCAACACTAAGTTCCCAAAAGTGCAGATTTGGCACCGGAGCCATGCAAGGCGTGCGCAGGCTAGACGAAGTCTCAGAGTTGTGATTCTGAGCAAATTATCCAAAGAGTGCTGATGTAGGAAGAAAACAGGGTCAGAAGGATTCAACACTTGAGAGCGTTGAATGATTGCCACAAGGAGTGCGTGCAGATACCTCTGGAAGAATCAGAGTAAGAAAGCTCAGGAGGTTTAGTACCTTCGTGACATCGTTACCACAGAGCACAGGAGTCTGTGTAGAAGAAGGTTTGAATAGGGTTTGCAAGTGCAGGCATCGAAGGAGACAATTTCTGGAAGGAATACTTAGTCATCCCCAAAAAAGCAGCAAGGAGAGGAAATAACGGTCAGGATTCGTAGAAGCAACCAACGAAATTCCATCAGCCATTAGATCGCAGGAAGTTACGGAGGGTTTAATCCCTAGCGTGCCGTGAAGGAGCCAAGGGTTCATCGGGATTTGACTCATCGGAGTTTCTGGAGACATAGGACTTTTGCAGGAAGGAATCGTGAATTCTGAATTCCCGATTGAATTGGAGCCGTCTAACACAGCAGGGACACGTGGCGAAAGATCCTGGATAGCTCGGGGTTTGGAATTTCAGGGTTTCTGGAGTCAAGAGTATTGTGTGTGTTGAAATCGCGATCCGCGATTTCCCGACAGGGGTAAAGGCGCCTAGTGGAGGATAGGTGTCGAAGAATTGAGTCTCGCCCTGAGGCGACGACAGGTGGCGTCGCATATCGGAGATCAGAATTTGGAAGGGGCTGTGAATTTGTGCAACAGGAATCATGAATTCCCGATACGCAATTTTCCGATAGCATAAGGGTGTAGTGGAGGACAGGTGTTGGAAGGCTAAGCCTTGCCGTGAGTAGAGGACAGGTGGCATCGGAGTTCGGGAGTCGGGGATTCCGTGAGCACAGGACTCGTGATATAGCGAGGTCCGATTTCCTGATTGGAAGACGGGAAGTCATACAGAGCATCATGTGGGTGCGAGAGAGTCTTGATAAGGGATTTGAGGAGAATTTTAGCTCTTTGAGCTTGGAAAAAGGAAGGTCCTGGTGGAAGCGGCGTGCCCTGAGTGGCCGACTGCGTCAGTGTGGTATCAGAGCGGGAAGTTCTTTACTTTCGGAAGCAGAGAAGAGGAAGTCACCATGCCGCCAAAAAGAGAAAGACAGTCACCCGATCCAGAAGACAGGGAGGTGAGAAGAAGAGGCGGGCCAGCAGGAAATCTAGAGATGGAAAGACAGATACGAGATCTCAGAGCGAGACTCGAGGAGATGGAAACAGCTCAGAGACACACAGTCGGTGTAGGGGATCTTAGTGATTCCGACAATGAGGTTGAAGTTGAACCACAAGGAGAAGTTGCAGCCGAAGATGCATCCAATGAGCGACTGATTAAAGCTATCGCCAGGATGGGTGTGAAGGTGAAGATGGACATTCCAGCTTATGAAGGAAGTCTGGATGCAGAAGAGCTGTTGGATTGGATTAGGGATCTTGACACCTACTTCGATTATGAGGATATCGAAGAGGATAAAAAGGTTAGGCATGTTGTCATGAAGTTAAAGGGACATGCAACATTATGGTGGGACGAGCTTCAGGTAGATAGACGTTCCAAGGGAAAGCAAAAGATTAAGAGTCGGGATCGAATGATTGCAAAGATGAAAGAAAAATTCATCCCAAGAGACTACCAAATAAATATGTTCAGGAAGATGCAGAACCTGAGGAAGAAACTGATGACAGTGAAAGAATACACTGAGGAATTATATCGACTCAACATCAGAGTAGGTCATCGGGAGAGCGATGATGAAAAGGTTGCCAGATACCTGAATGGTCTGAGATACGACATTCAGGATGAATTAAGCATGGTTACCATCAAGATGGTTGAGGATGCTTATCATATGGCCTTAAAGGCAGAGGAGAAGCTGAGCCGAAAGAAAGGTCAATGAGGGTGAGGAAGAAGTCAACCCAGAGGTAAGACAGTTGCCCAGGACAAATACCAGAAGCCCAAGGAGGAATGGAAGATACCTCAGGGAAAAGTTGAAAAAGGTGGAACCTCATAGTGAGGACCACATAATGAACCGAGAGGAGATTATGTTGATGCAGACACTTTTCCTCATACCAGAGGCAGAGGAAGAGGCTGAGGTGGAGTAATCACATGTTTTACGTGTGGAAAGAATGGGCACAGGTCATTCGAGTGTCCATAGAAAAAGAAGGATAGTGGAGAAGCTCACATCGCTGAAGCGCAGAAGCGTGATGTTGAGACTGAAGACATCGAAGCAGGAAGGTCATTGATAATGCACAAAGTCCTTTTGACACCCGAGAAGGAGGTGGAGGATTCAACTCAGAGGACCAGATTGTTCAAGACAGCTTGCAAGGCCAAGGACTGGAAATGCAGGGACATTGTGGATAGTGGAAGCACAAACAATCTTGTTTCAAGCGAGATGGTGGAGAAACTAGAGCTGGAGACGAATGATCACTCGAGTCCGTATAAAGTTTCATGGCTACAGAAGGGACATCAGGTGAGTGTCACTAAATAATGTTTAGTTGAATTCAAAATAGGTGGATATAATGATAAGGTCTTGTGTGATGTCATTCCCATGGATGTATGTCATTTGTTACTGGGTAGACCATGGTAGTATGACCAAAATGTGGTTCATGATGGGAGGATGAACACATATACTCTGGAGAAGGATGGGAGGACACACAAGTTTCTTTAGATAAAGGATAAAGAAGTGAAACCGAAAGTAAGAAACACCATACTTCTCATGAGTGGGAAGGAGCTTCTCACAGAGATGGAGAAGAAGGAAGATCCACAATTCTTTGTGGTCAGGAAACCGAGAATTGTCCTGACTAGCACGAGAGTGGATAACTTACCAGTTGAGATTCAAAAACTGTTGGAAGAGTTCGCTGACATCATAGTGGACGAACTACCTCATTCGTTGCCACCGATGAGGAGTGTGAGTCACCACATAGACCTCATACCAGGAGCCAGTTTTTCGAACAAGGTTGCGTACAGATTGATGCCGCAGGAAAATGAGGAGGTCAAAAACCAGGTCCAGGATTTGTTGGACAAAGGATTGGTCAGAGAAAGCCTAAGTCCGTGTGCCGTTCCAACGGTACTGAGTCTAAAGAAAGATGGAGGTTGGAGAATGTGTATAGACTCCATAGCGATCAACAAAATTACCATCAGGTACAGGTTTCCACTGCCAAGAATGGATGATCTGATGGATTGCCTGAGTGGGGCAAATTATTTTTCGAAGATTGATCTCAAGAGCGGATATCATCAGATTCGCATGAGGGAAGGTGATGAATGGAAAACAACATTCAAGATAAATGAAGGTTTGTACGAATGGCTGGTCATGCTGTTTGGTTTGACAAATGCACCAAGCACATTCATGAGGCTGATGAATGAAGTCCTGAGGGAATTCATCAGAAATTTTGTCATCATATATTTGGATGATATACTGATTTTCAGCAAATCAAAAGAAGAGCATTTGAAGCATTTAGTTACAGTAATGAAGAAGCTACAGCAAGAGAAGCTGTTGATCAATGTGAGGAAGTCTTCATTTATGAAGAGAGAACTCATTTACTTGGGGTTTGTCATATCGACAAATGAATTGAAGATGGATCCAAGTAAAGTGGAGGTGATTAAAAATTGGCCATCACCGAGAAATGTTTTCGAGGTGAGAAGCTTTCATGGATTGGTTAGTTTCTACCGAAAATTCATTAGGAATTTCAGTGGAATTAGCACAGCAATGACAGACACAGTAAAGAAGTGGCATAAGGCTTTTCACTAGATGGCAGAGGCTAAAAAGAGCTTCAATCTGTTGAAGCGAAAGATCACAGAGCAACTAGTGTTGGTGTTGCCAGATTTTCAGAAGACATTTCAGGTGAAATGTGATGCCAGTGGATATGCCATAGGAGCGGTCTTGAGCCAGGAGGACAGACCAATTGCATATTACAGTGAGAAGCTGGATGAAGAAAAGCTGAAATACTCCACGTATGATAAAGAGTTTTATGCTATCATACAGGCATTGAAAAAATGGAGGCATTACTTAATCCCAAAAGAATTTATCTTGTACAGTGATAATCATGCATTGCAGTTTGTGAGTCAATAGGATAAGTTGAATCAGAAGCATGAAAAATGGGTAGAGTATATGCAAAATTTTACATTTGTAATTAAACACATTTCAGGGACTGCTAACAAAGTGGCTGATGCTTTGAGCAGGAAATGTTTGCTACTACAGGAATTCTGAGTCAAAACATTGGGTTTTGAGAATCTCAAGGACATGTACGCAGGAGATGAAGATTTCAGAGAAGCATGTGAAGCAGCTGAGAATCCAGTTCTCAGAGATCAAAGTCCTTGGATAGATTATATGATCCGGGAAGGATTGCTGTTCAGAAGAAATCAACTGTGCATTCTGAATTGCTCCATGAGGGAGAACTTGATGAAAGAAAAGCACAGTGGAGGCTTGGCAGGACATTTTGGCCAAGATAAGACCTTTGTGAAGTTGAGTGAATCATATTTTTGGCTAGGCATGCGAGCAGATGTCAAGAGGTTTGTTGACAGGTGTCAAATTTGTCAGCATTCGAAGGGGAGAAAGCAAAATGCAGGGTTTTATCAGCCATTTCCCATACCAGGGAGGCCATGGGAGGCGATTAGCATGGATTTTGTATTGGGTTTGCCGAGGACGCAAAGAGGTGTTGATTCCGTCTTTGTAGTAGTGGACAGGTTTTCAAAGATGGCACACTTCATTCCATGCCAGAAGACCAGCGATGCGACGCACATCACAAGTTTGTTTTTCAAAGAGATTATTAGACTCCATGGATTGCCAAGAAGTATAGTATCGGACAGGGATACCAAATTCATAGGGAATTTTTGGAGGACACTATGGAAGAAGCTGGGAACTAATTTGGCATTTAGTTTGGCTTATCATCCACAGATAGACGGACAAATGGAAGTGGTCAATAGGAGTCTGGGAAATTTATTAAGAAGCTTGGTGACAGAGCACCACAGCAGTTGGGACAATGTGTTGCCACAGGCAGAGTTTGCATACAACGACTCAGTCAATCAGAGCACATGAAATAGTACATTTGAGATTGTATACGACATGCAGCCAATAGGAGTATTTGAACTGTGGGATTTAGAACAGACTACCACTAGCAGCGCAAGCACTGAAGAATTTGCAGACGCAATGAAGGAACTTCACATCAAGGTGAAGTAGTGACTGATTGATTCAAATCATGAGTACAAGCGCATAGCAGATCAACATCGAAGACAACTTCAGTTTGAAGTTGGAAATCTTTTTTTGGCACATCTGAGGAAGGAAAGGTTTCCAAGGGGAACATATAATAAGTTGAAAATGAAGAAAATCGTACCCTACAAGGTCCTAAAGAAATTGGGAGAAAATGCTTACGATATTGAGTTGCCAAATGGCATCAGGATATCCCTGATATTCAACATGGCATATTTATACCCATACAGGGCTGGAGAAGAAGGGATTGGAACTGAGGAACCAATGATCCAGTGGATGAAACAATTACCAGTAGTAGAGAAGCCACAAATGGAGTGCATACTGGACAAGAGAGTAGGTAAGAAGACCAAAAGAAGAGAATACTTTGAGTATCTGGTCAAGTGGAAAAATCATCCAGCGGAGGATGCCAGGTGGGAAAGCGAAACAATGATATAGAAGCATGGACAGACCATGCAGGAGCTCATGGATAGGAGCCCATGAAAATTTTCAAGCCGAGGAGTATGATTCAGGAGCATCGTCAACTTATCAAGGAGCATCGCCCATGACAAGTGAGCCAGCATGAAAGCCAATAAACAGCTGGACAAGGCCAGCCGAAACCTTTTTGAATTGTCAATCAAGATGATGCGCCAATGTATAAATGATGCATTTATGGAAAGAACACTTGTATTGTTTTGGAACTTGAACCTTTAAGCTCTTGTCCTTAGGTAGATAGACAACATTTAATAGATTTAATGTTGTTAGATAGGAATTTTAATTGTAGATTTGATAGTCTAGAGCTTGAGAGGAAAAACAGATATAGACACCCTCATTGTATCATTGTAACATTAGATTGAGAATCAAGCATTCAAAAGAGAAGAGAAAGTAGAGAATTGTGTGAAGAACACCCATGTACAGATGTTGAATTAATAGAAAAGTCTTTGATTCAAACTCATGGCTGGTGTTGTTTCTCTTTGTATATTGTTTATGTTATGCTTATGGATGTTTGTTTTCTGGTTATGCATTTGCTTTGTGTATGTTGTGCATAGGATTTCATGTTTTGAAACTGAAGTCTGAAAGAGGGAGTGACTTAGTTTCAATTGTTTCTCTATCTTGAACCAGATAATTCCTGCAAGGAGTGCAGTTGAATAGTCCGCAAGGAGTGCGTTGACAGAAGAGTTCATATAGAGATAACTTTTGTTCTAAGTTCCCAGAAGTGAAGATTTGGCACCGGAGTCATGCAAGGTGTGCGTAGGCTAGAAAAAGTCTCAGAGTTGTGATTCTGAGAAAATTATCCAAAGACTGCTGCTATAGGAAGCGAACAGGGTCAGAAGGATTCAACACTTTTGAGCGTTGAATGATTGCCGCAAGGAGTGCACACAGATACCTCTGGAAGAATCAGAGTAAGAAAGCTCAGGAGGTTTAGTACCTTCATGACATCGTTACCACAGAGCACAGGATTCTGTGTAGAATAAGGTTTGAACAGGGTTTGCAAGTGCAGGCATCGAAGGAGACAAGTTCTGGAAGGAATACTTAGTCATCCCCAAGAAAGCAGCAAGGAGAGGAAATAACGGTCAGGATTCGTAGAAGCAACCAACGAAATTCTATCAGCTGTTAGATCATAGGAAGTTATGCAGGGTTTAAGCCCTAGCGTGCTGTGAAGGAGCCAAGGGTTCATCGGGATTCGACTCATCGGAGTTTCTGGAGACATAGGACTCTTGTAGGAAGGAATCACGAATTCCGAATTCCCGATTGAATTGGAGTCGTCTAACACAACAGGGACGCGTGGAGAAAGATCCTGGATAGCTCGAGGTTTGGCATTTAGGGGTTTCTGGAGTCAAGAGTATTGTGTGTGTTGAAATCGCGATCCACAATTTCCCGATAGGGGTAAAGGAGCCTAGTGGAGGATAGGTGTCGGAGAATTGAGTCTCGCCCTGAGGCGACGACAGGTGGCGTCACATATCGGAGATC
The DNA here is from genome assembly GCA_009831015.1 of Picea engelmannii. Lineage (NCBI taxonomy): Eukaryota > Viridiplantae > Streptophyta > Pinopsida > Pinales > Pinaceae > Picea > Picea engelmannii. The sequence continues at coordinate 1,040,806 of ML778014.1, read as the reverse complement.
GGGATTTGGAAAGGGCTATGAATTTGTGCAACAAGAATCGTGAATTCCCGATACGCAATTTATCGATAGCGTAAGGGTGTAGTGGAGGATAGGTGTCAGAAGGCTAAGCCTTGCCGTGAGCAGAGGACAGGTGGCATTGGAGTTCAGGAGTCGGGGATTCTGTGAGCGTAGGACTCGCTATCTAGCGAGGTCCGATTTCCTGATTGGAAGAAGGGAAGTCATATAGAGCATCCTATGGGTGCGAGAGAGTCTTGATAAGGGATTTGAGGAGAATTTTATCTCTTCAGGCCTGGAAAAAGGAAGGTCCTGGTGGAAGCGGCGTGCCCTGAGTGGCCGACTGCGTCAATCTGGCTCGTATTTAATGATAGAATCAATGCTCTTCCATGTTGGGTGATGTGGATTTCACTATGCCTTGGTGAAAATAGTGAAACATGGTTCAATACAACTGTCCTTGTCACCAAAATGTAAATTTTCCCACAAAGTAGAGGCACAATTATTGGCATCTTGAAGGGCTTTGTTCGACTTATTGCTACAGTATATACAAAAGTTTTCAGTGGGTTTCTTAGAGAGAGCTCCATAAATATGTTGTTTTTCCTACCAATGGGTCCTCTTATAGCCTATTTTCTTTTGATGTATTGTATTAATCCTTGCACACGAGCTTCTGGAGAAGATGGAGAAGAGAAAGGGTATTTTTTTTTTATAGAAGCAATTAGCACTATTTTAGCTCTGTACCTTCTTTCAATTTCCATATCAATTTTATTTTCTTTTCTTTAGAAACCATCCTATCTCCAATTTATTTGTCATGGAAATGAAGAGCAAGACAAATCACCCTTTGCAAGAAGAATGAACAAATAGGGAGCCCAAATATATTGGAAAATTGATAAACAAGACCAAGATTTGTCAACAATAATAAGAAATTGTTTATGAAAGACAAGTTACTAAGGAAATAAGGAAGGAAGATTGCTTGTATGTAGACAATGGAAATTTTGTTACAAATACTTATAAAAATATGTTTGCAAAGAAGGCAAAGTGGCTTGCAGAGAAAATATTAGGTGAGCTTCGTCAAGAATCAAATGATGTTACCAAGAAAAGAAATATGCGTAATTTTTACTATAATTTTCTCAAAATAATGTAGCATTTGGAGTCTTCTTTGCTAGGTGATACTAAGCTTGATATATCTAGTCTTAGTATAGGATTGGCGCTGGTATAACAACCTGATTATGCTTTCTCTTCTACCCATAACAAACCCTCCTTTGCTATAATAGGTGACCATTAGGTCTGCTAAGAAATCTAGTTGACAATTAAATGTTTAAAAATAGTGGCATCATGGCAAGGGATGTTGAACAATAAGAATGAGACTATTTTTTCTATTTTCTTTGTTAAAGAGAAAAGGACCAAGTACATGTGTGTATTTCTAGATCAAAAGGATCACTTTGAAGTTCCTAATAAATTAGCACACAAAACAAGCACTAAAATACTTCAATATTCTTATGAGTAATCATCTTGAGATATTTCTTAACCATTCAGGTCAAAATTACAAATCCTAATAGAATTACATCCATCGTTCCTAAAACATTTGAAATGAATCTTTGCAATTAAGGATAACTCTTTTTCACATTTTATCACATAACCTATTTCCCTCAATTTTACTACTCATTGATGATAGGTCATTGCAAAGAGAATCCACCACTGATACCTCCGATGTGATTCCTACAAGAATACTATAACATGCACAAGAAACAAAGTAAATAGATTTTAGAACTAACCGTAAGTATAGATCGACCTTAGATACCTAAATGGGGAAACATGGTACAAGCTTCAAAACACCACCTTCAAAATTTGAGGAAACAGGAAAAAAAGAGTATTATTATATTATATAATCTATAATGAGTTCAAAAATTCAAACATAGAAAAACTATAAACATCTCTTTTTCATATAGAGAAAAAGTGTAGATATTATTGTTTTNCCCCCCCCCCCCACATCTCAAAAAATACAACAAAATGAGATGAGAGGAAGTACACAATTTTTTGGCCTCCTCTCATTTCAGTATTTCAAACACTAGTAAGGATTTAAGACATGGTATCCTTATTGTAATGACAAAAATAATAAACTAGTAGGTCTCCTCTATAGGGGATCCCACTGTAGAACCAGAGGTAAAGATAATCACACTAAACTCTTTTGCTTCTTCTGTGGTTTTAATCACCCTATAACCAACCCATGTTACATGCCCATCCAACCTTGCACCAAGCCCAACATTAATTATTCCCCAAAGTATAAGGTTCTCAATGCGAATTCCCATAACCATTCCAACCAACTAGCAGGATGAATGAGGTCATCTAAATAGGACTCCAAAGAGCCTAACCAAACACAATATCAATATCAGCTCGTGGATCCCAATATTGATATTGTATTTTTTTTTAAATACCTGCAACATAGTCACTATTGCGATGTCTTGGAGTGTCACTCCCATAGAAACCACGTCGAAGATGATACCTCTTAATGTCACTCTTTCCACCTCAAGGATGTCTCTCTTGACACATCCAAGAGTGTCGCTCCCATAGAAACCACGTCAGAGCTGATACCTCTTAACGTCTCTCTTGCCACCTCCAAGACGTCATGCTTTCCACCTCCAAGATGTCGGTCTTTCCACATCCGAGACATCTCTCTTTCTACATCAAGGATGTCGGTCTTACCAGGTCAAGGACGTTGGTCTTTCCATGTCCAATACGTCGCTCTTTCCACATCCAATACATCAGTCTTGCCACGTCCAAGATGTATCTCTTGCCACGTCCAAGACATTTCTCTTTCCACCTCCACGATGTCGGTCTTACGATGAATATATCGGGTTTGGATAGGCAAATCCGATATGACATGTGTCCACATGAAACATTGAAATAAAGATGAAATGTATGTCATCGAAAAATCAACGTCATGTGAAATGACGTTTGAGGGGGTCAGATGTTTGTCATTCTACCAAAAAGATAAAATGGAAATTGATTTGAACACGTCGTCAGAATTTGACCCAAATGTACTAGTTCCAACAGGTACTCCTTTGTCCACACAAGATTCAAACTTTCCCATTTTTCCATCTTCTCTTTTGATGTAGCATTTGCTTCCAAAAACTCTGAAGTGCTTCACATTTGTTGGTCTTCCTTTCCATAGCTCGTAGGGAGTTTTGTCGGTGTTGTTTTTGAGCATTACTCTGTTTTGAATGTGAACTGTTGTATGGACTTCTTGTGTCCAAAATATATCTGTCAATTTGGAATCCATTAGCATTGTTCGAGCCATTTCCTGTACTGTCTTGTTCTTTCTTTCAACAACTCCATTATGTTGAGGTGTCCTAGCAACGAAGAATTTCATTTTTATTCCATGACTGCTGGAGTAGTCCATAAATTCCTTTGAAGTGAACTCTCCTCCATTATCATATCTCAAGAATTTGATTTTTGAATCCATTTAATTTTCAACCATTTCCTTGTAGATCTTGAAGTTTTCAAAATCTTCTGACTTATTCTTGAGAAATAAAACTGCAACCATTCTTGTATAATCATCAACTAATAACATAAAGTATTTCTCACCTTTTAAACCCTTTGTTGTAGTTGGTCCAACTAGATCAGTATGCACAATTTCCAGTGGTCTTGTCATTGAATATTCCTTTTATTTGAACCTGGCTGATGCAGGAGCATCTCAAGCGAGCCAGCGTGGAGACAACAGACAGCTGGAAAAGTGCCCAACATAAATTTTGAAATATCTTGAACCATTAATGAAACATCAAGTGGAGGCGCACTTGTATAATGTAATCGGACCTTGAGAAATTTTCTCTCGTCCTTAGTAGATAGAAGGCATTTATGGTAGTTAATGCAAGTAGGTATAATTGAATGTGTAGATTTGACAGTTTTAGAGCGCAAGAGGGAAACGAGATATATACACCCTCATTGTGTATTGTAACATAATTCTAGAGAGCATAGAAGAGAAACAAAGAGAGCTGTGTAGCAGACTCCATGTACCGAAGTTCTGAATTAATACAAGAAAGTTGTGATTCAGACTCATGGTGTTCATATATTCTCTATGTATACATGTTTGAATGTTCTTCTCATGAATGTTTTACTCTTTCTATCATGCAATTGCTTTTATGCTATGTATGAATGATTTCTTGTTGAATGTTTGAAATATGAGAGGAAAGGGAAAAGGAATGAGTTTCAATTGTTTCTCTATCTGAGCAAGAGTTCTTGCAAGGAGTGCAGTTGAATTGTCCACAAGGAGTGCGTTGACAAGGTGTTCAAAGGTTTGTCTCTGAAGGCTCAGGAGAGATATCTCTCGTTCTCATTTCCACAGAAGTGCAGCCAGGCATAGGAGCCATGCAAGGAGTGTGCAGGCTGAGTAAAGTCTCAGAGTTTTGAATCTGAGTGAAGCACTGAAAGACTATTGCTATAGGTGTGCGCAGAGTCGAAGGATTTTAACACTTAGAAGTGTTTGAAAGTCTGCCGCAAGGAGTGCGTGCAAGAGTTTTCTGAAAGATCCAAAGTTGGGGAAAGATCAGAAGGAATTAGACCTTCGAAGGAGTCGAAGGAAGGTAGAGGCCAAGTGCCTTGAAAGTTGTAAGAAGGCATAGCGACGTCGGACCACAGGAGGACGAGTTCTCAGAGGAAGAGACAGACGGTCGAAATTCTTTGTTGAGAATCTGTGAAGTCCCGTGAGCCGTCAGATATCACAAAAGAGCAGGGGAGTTATCGCGAGTATTCCTGAAAGGTTCTAAGCTCAGGAGGAGTAGGACCATAGATCAAAGCCACAAGGGCCGTTGGATTTACACGTGGATTCTATATCGGGATTTCATAGGTTGAAGTTCCATAAACTTTGCAACGGAAATCGCGATATCTCAAACCATGAAGTCCCGAAGGCTAAAAGGATCATGTGGGCCACAGAGGAGTCAGCGAAGTGGATAGGTGGCGCACTATTGACATGGAGTCAAACTTGACCATTTAGGAGTTTCATGGAGTGAAGTTTCGAATTCATTGCATTAGGATTCACAATATTGCGAAGTCCGAAGTATCGACAGAAGTAAAGTGGCTTTGAAAAGTCAACCTTGTGAGCGCATCAAAATTTCAGAAAATCGGGTTTCGGGAATCACGGGAACAAGTTTCTTGACACCATGACCGTCGAAATCGGGATAAGGAAAAGTACGAAAGAGGAAGAAGGAAGGGTCAGCGTTGACTATTTTTGGGTTTCGGAGATTGGAGATGAGGCGCTTGACCTATGGATCCACAAAAGTGCGAAGTCCGATCTCCCGAAGTACAAGGGAGAAATTCTCGAAGTTGTCTGTGGGTGTAGATTTCTCGAAAGGGAAATAGAAGAGCCATTTCTGAAAGCTCTTCAGGCCAGTGGAAGGGAAAAGATCCTATTGGCGTGGACCTTCCGACCCGCAGGTTGTGGAGGGTGGATGCATCATCACTGGCCTTTGTTTTCTTTCCTTGTTGACAATGATTGCATAAAGTGTTGGTTGGTTTCATGATCTGGGGCATTTCTCTAACTACTTATCTTCTGCTAACTTTGACAAGGTTATTGAAATGTATGTGACCCATTCTTCTGTTCCATATCCAACTTTCATCTTCCTTTCCTATACAACACTTTTCATTTCCAATTTCACTTAATAAATATATGTTGCTTGAAGTTCTCGCTGTTGTAGGAATCAATTTTCCCGAACCTTCTTTTCTTATCTCTCACTTTTGTGAATCGAAAGTAAATTTATGACCTTGGTCACACATTTGACTCACACTTAGAATATTATGTTTCATATCTTCTACTAGTAGAACATTTTCTGCCTTGGTATTCTTGTTCCCAATTTTGACTGTGCCTTTTCCAATGATTTTAGTTGAATCATCATTTCCGAAGGAGATTGATCCATATCTTTCCTTTCATAATGTAAGAAACCTTTCTCTATCACCTGTCATGTGTTTTGAGAAACCACTGTCAACATACCAACCATGTTTCTTCTGCTTAGCTTGTAGAGTGAGTGTGCATTCTTCATTGCTATATCGATCCTGCTTTCTTATCCATATCCTTTTCTAAGGTTCTTGTCTATGACTATTTTTATTTTGTTTCAGTTCTCTAGGAGGGAATGTAATTTTGCAATCTTTGGCCATGTTTCCAAAATTGTTACATTTGTAACATTCCACTTCAGTGCTCCAAGATTTAAACATGTTGTAATTTCTTCTCTGTGTTTCACTAGGCTTTCTTGGATAACCCCTTTGTGTATGACTTTAAAATTTGTTTGTGTTCCTGTTGTTAGCTCTCCAATTCACATCTTTATTGATCTAAATTTATGTAGGAATGCAACATAATACAAAAATAACCATGAATACAAAGGTGCGGCGGAAATAAAACTTCATTTCATTAATATCAAAGAACTAAAATTTGTTTATAGACATAATGGAAATAAACTAGCTAGGGCACTAGTAGCTTATCTCTGAGAAGAGATGTGGTGGATACAAGCCTCTCAAATATGTGTTACAATAAGGCTTGAAGGCCTATATATTATAGAGAAATAATGGAAACCCTAAACATCTGAAAACCTAACCCTAGGAGATGAAACACTAGAATATGGGCCCCGTCGGGGTAAATTGGTACATCAATTTCTTGGGGTCGTAACTTTGGCATACTATCTCCGTTTGACACACATGACACATTGTTAGAAAAATCTATCTGAGGAATACAACTGCGAACAACGAATATTGAGTCTAAAGTGGACTCATATTCGCTGAACATTTGATTCCCAAAAAACATCGTTTAGGGCCTCAAAACTGCCAAAAATAGTAAATTGTGCTACAATTAAGGAAACTGAAAAAATAAAAGAAACAATGGTGGGGGTCCCAGTGGAATAGGCAGGTGTCCACCAATATCCACCTAGATCATTCCTCCCCCCTTATGAATCAATGGTCCCCATTGCATTGAGTTCCTCCATGAGATGATGAAACTTTTGTTGAACTTGGTCCCTGGTGATCCACTTGCCCTGGTGAAGGAGTTGGTCGGCTTTGAAAATTCAATATAGATGGACCCTCTACTAGCGATTGTTCTTGATCTATGTGTCCATAATCTGATCAGTTGTGGCTTGTTCCATGTAGTCTGGATTTAACTTAGTTGGTGTGAGTTGTTCTGCCATGTCGGATGTGTTTAGTAGAGGTGGAAAGTAGGGCCAAAGGAGGTCCACATTGAACACTGGGTGCAGAACAAGGAATGGTGGAATAATTAGCTCGAAGGCATTGTAACCTATAACCTTGGTGATGGTGTATGGCCCATATCAGATTGGGCAAAGCTTGTTGTGGGGTTTAGTGAGTCGCTCCTTCTGTAAATGTAGCCACACTTTGTCGCCCACATGGAAGTTGTGTTGCACCCGATGTTGATCATGCCAATTCTTGTACTTAGCATTAGCTATGTACAATATGTCATGAACCTGTTGGTGAATATGCTAAATGCACTCAATGAAGCTATTCGCCTTGGCAGCTTCATACTAGACATGAGCCAAATCAACTTGAGTAGTTGCAAAGGGCATGGCTACGTCAATGGGACATAGTGGCTGGAATCCCAAGCCAACCTGAAAGGGGATGTGATCAGTTTAGTTGTGGAGGGCTCGGTTATAACTATGTTATACATAGAGGAGGATCTCATCCCATGTGCATGGATTCTTTGAGTTATACATGTGAAAAATGTGTACGATCATCCTGTTGACAACCTCTGTCTAGACATTAGTTTTGGGATGGAAAGTTGTGGACTTGGTGATCTTGGTGTCCAGCATTGACCAGAGGTTGGACCAAAATGTACTAAGGAACCTACTAACCTGATCTGAGATGATAGAATGTGGGATCCGAAAGTGTACCCACACTCGCTCAAAGAAGAGTTTAGCAGTGGCTTCTCCTGTGATATTCTTCTTGCAGGATGCCTTAATGGCCATCTTCACGAATTTGTCGATGACCATGAAAACACAGTCATTTCCATGCTTAGTAGAAGGAAGGCCCAACATGTCATCCATGGGGATGGATTCCCAAGGTCGATTAGGGGTAGGCGGCGAAGTATAGAGGTCTTTCTTCTTGATGGTCGGTTTGGAAATGGCATAGGAAGTGCGGGATCTGATGTACTTCCCGATATCTTATCAAAGGTTTGGCCAATATAAATACTTCTATAGTACTGCCACTATTTTGTCGACCCCAAAATTCCCAACGACCCGACTGTAGTGCGCTTCCCAAATCATCTTGGAACACTCGCTTGAAGGAACACAAAGGTGTCTTAGGTGACATAGTAGGGAATCCTGAGGTGAAAATTTGGAACTTGGATACCCTCTAAGAGCATCGTGTATGTGTGGCCAAATTTTGTATTGCTCTTGTAGATAAGAAACCAATTATAAGTCTCGTGCCCACAAGAGTTGAGCACGACGGTTATCGCCACGATCGGTCATCGGCTGAGGAATTATGCAACATTATTGGTGTTTCCCTTCTTGTACTTGATGTTCAAATGAAACTATTGTAGATATGTGGACCACTTATGATGGAGATATTTCTACAACTTCCCTTGTGTCTATATGAACTGCAGGGGTTGATGGTCTGTGTGGATGATCGTTTCCTTCCCCAAAATGTAATTCTTCCATTGTCGGCAAGCCTGCACAATGGAATACATTTCTTTGTCATAAGTGGGATACTTTCGGATTGTGTTAAACATCGTCACACTATGATATGCCACTGGATGCCTTTGTTGAGTAAGAACTTCCCTAATAGCATAGTCAGAGGCATATGTCTCAATCTCAAATGGATTTTGCAAGTCTGGTAATGTGAGAACTTGGGCACAACATAGGGGATGTTTCAATTCTAAAAATGCCTTCTGTTGATATTTTGACCAAAAGAATTTTTCTTTTGCGCCTCCCTTGGTGACTTGAATAAAGGGCCGAGTGATATGAGATAATCCCAACACAAACCTACGGTATAAATTAGCAAGACCCAGAAAGTTGCGAAGCTCTATTAGAGTGGTTGGGGCTGGCCAATCCTAGATGACTTGGATCTTGGTTGTATCCTCATGCACCGCACATTCATCAATAATGTATCCCAGATACTAAACTTGAGTCATGCCAAAAGTGCACTTCTCCAAATTGGCACACAACTTGTGTTTCTGCAGTGTTTGGAGGACCTGTTGGATGTGGTCGAGGTGATCTTCCCAAGTCTTGATGAAGATCAAGATGTCATCCAAGTACACTACTACAAATACATTTGTGAATGCTAACATAGACCCATGAACCCTCAGGCCGAGGTCCGCTCAAGATCATTCTAAATCTGCCCTCCTAAGTCTGATTGACTCTTTGAGTTCCCCACAGGGAATCCCTTACACACTTGGCGGTATATCCACAGGTCCTTTTGAGTATGCCCATGTGATCAACCACAAATCACCACTCAAGTCTCCTGACCTTAATAATATGGTCATGCCCTTTTCCAAATTGGGACTTTAGGTTTCATGATTTGATCACGATCCCTGTTGTCGAGCGTTCCTGTCTCTACAACCTCCGAAACCCGAAATGCTGAATTTTGATGCATTCAACAAAGGTTGGCTTCCCAATGGACATTTCACCTCATCGGGGTTTCGGACTTCGCGAATTCACGAATCTGGATGCAAGGCTCCTAGCTCTTCAACCTCCAAAACCCTGAAACGGTCAACAAGGTTTGAATCCACCTATTTGATGAAGACACACCACCTGCTCACTCAAATGATTTCTATCTTTGACGTGGACTCTTTCCACCTGTCCCTCTTACTGGATTTTGGGACTTGAGCAAGCCTTCGACTATCGTTCCCTTACCACTTCAAAATCCCGAATTCTGAAATAATCTGATGGCTCCACTATCACGATCAATGGTCCATGTTGAGTATTACCTCCCATCATGGGTGGATTCATCTAACGCTTATCCTCTTGTCCTTGTGAGTTCACAAATTCTCCACAGAGAACTTCTACCGCTCGTTCCCTCCTTGAAGACTTCTGCGAAATGAACGAGTGTTCCTTGTTTGAACTTGGCTTTTTCTAAGCGACTTCCCTCCGTATCCCTTTGAGCGCTTTCAAAGGTGCTGACCTCCTGAGCTTTCACTTGCAACCTTGAGTCTTAGAATGACTTCTTCATGCACTCCTTGCCCAATATATCAAACACTTTCTGGATATTTGATCTCTCCGACTCTGTGGTGTCTCGGCAACAGTAGTCCTTCAATCCTTCCTTTAGTTGATAAGTCCTAAGACTTCCAATAGCCTATGCACTCCTTGTACAGCCTATGTGCTTCTCCTGCACTTATACTGGAATGAGAACAACGATATCCCTCCTAAGCTTCCTGATATAAAACTCAAAACTATGTCAACGCATACCTTGAGGATGTTTCACTGCACTCCTTGCAGGAATTTCTCTCACTCAGGAAGAGAAACAATTGAAACTCATTTTCTCTCTCTCTCAGATTTCAGACATTCAACATGAAATCATACATACACACAGTATTAAAGCAAATGCATAACAGGAAGAATAAAGCAAATGTAAGCATACCATTTTCCATGTATAAACAAAAAGCATCATAACACCATGAAATCTGATTCAAAGCTTCATATATTAATTCAGAGCTCATGTACATGGACTTCTCCTCTTCAACTCTCAACTACATCTCTCTTCTTCTCTCTTGTGCTAATGATACAATGATACAAGAATGAGGGTGTCTATATCCATTTTCCCTCCTATGTTCTATAACTGTCTAATCTATTAATTCAAACCTACCTACTTCCATTAACTGGTCTTAAATGCCTTAATATTCTAAAGATGAGAGAAATCGCTCAAGATTTGTTTACAATCTCCAAGATATAAATGAAAAGTACGTCATCTTCCTAACTATTACATTAATTCCTTTTAAGTTCAAAATTCAAAATGGTTCTTGTGAAAACGTGCTCTTTTTCTTTTTCCGCACGTCCAACTATTTCTTGGGCTTAGTCGCGTGCTTTTGCTTTGCACGATGCTCTTGCATCATACTCCTTCGCTTGAAAATTTTCATGAACTCCTATTCATGAGCTCTTGCACGGTCTGTCCATGCTTCTGAATTTCTGCCTCATCTTCCCAGCTGGCATCTTCAACTGGATGTCCCTTCCATTTGACCAAGTATTCAAAATACTCCTTCCTCCTGGTCTTTTTGCTAATCCTCTTGTCAATTATGCTTTCCATCCGTGGATTTTTAGCTACAGGCATTTGTTTAGTCCATTGAACTTTTTTCTATTCATCTTCAGCTCCTACTTCTTCAGCTTTGTAAGGGTACAAATCCACAACATTGAATATCTATGAAATTCCGATCCCATCGGGTAATTCAATCTCATATGCATTTGTTCCAAATTTCTTCACGACCTTGCATGGTCCAATATTCTTCATATTTAGTTTGTTATATGTCCCCCTTGGGAATCTTTCCTGTGTTGATCTTCTCTGCGCTTGTATTCTTGATTTGAATTCTGCAATCACTCTTTAACTCTGCTACGAAGCTCTTAGCACTCCTAAATTCACTTCATTCCAGATCTTTCAATTCAAAAAATCCCCTTGGCTGCATTCCATATACAATTTGGAATGGAATTTTCCCTATGTTTCTATTGAATGAATCACTGTAAGAAAATTCTTCCTGTGGCAGAATGTGATCCCATTGACTGTGGTGTTCAGTCACTAGGCTCCTTAGCAAATATCCTAAGCTCCTGTTCACAACTTCTGTCTACCCATCCATTTGAGGATGATATTCTAAGCTAAATGAAAAACTTGTCCCCAACTTCTTCCATAAATTCCTCCAGAAATGTCCTACGAACTTCGTATCTCAATCATAAACTATACTCCTTGGCAATCTATGAAGTCTAACAACTTCCTTGAAAAAAAGGTTCACAATATGAGTTGTGTCACTGGTTTTCTGGCATGGTATGAAATGTGCCATCTTGGAAAATCTGTTGACTACCACAAAGATCGAATCACATCCTCTTTGTGTCTTTGGCAGTCCCAATATGAAATCCATGCTCACTGCATCCCACGACCTTGCAGGTATGGGTAATGGCTAGTATAACCCTGTGTTCTACCTTTTTCCTTTTGTGTGCTGAAAAATCCTGCATCTGTCCACAAATTTCTTAACATCTTTCCTCATCCCTGGCAAAAAATATGAGCCATTCAACTTTGAGAATGTCTTATCATGACCAAAGTTTCTGACCAATCCTCCACTATGTTTTTCCTTCAGTAAGTTCTCCCTCATAGAGCATTTTGGAATACATAACTGATTGACCTTGAATAATAATCCATCTTGGATCATATATTCAGTCCACTAGGTTTTTTCCCTGAGAATTGGATTCTCAGATGCCTCATATGCTTCCTTAAAATCTAGATCATCCATGTACATCTCTTTGAGGTTATCAAAACCCAAAGTTTTGACTCTGAATTCCCGCATAAGCAAACATTTCCTTCTCAAAGAATCAACAACTTTGTTAGCAGTTCCAAAAATATTCTTAGTCACAAAAGTAAAATTATGCATGAATTCAACCCATTTATCATGTTTTTGGTTCAACTTCTCTTGTTGAGTCATGAATTGCAAAGCATGATTATCACTGTACAAAACAAACTCCTTAGGAACCAAATAATGTCTCCATTTCTTCAGTGCTTGTATGACTGCATAGAATTCCTTATCATATGTGGAGTACTTAACCTTCGCTTCATTCAGTTTTTCACTAAAGTATGTGATCGGTCTGTCATCTTGGCTCAATAATGCTCCTATTGCAAATCCACTTGCATCACACTTGACTTGGAATGTCTTGCTGAAATCTGGAAAAACCAAAATTGGTTGCTCAGTGATCTTCTTCTTCAGTAGATTGAAACTCTTCTCTGCTTCCTCTATCCAGTGAAAAGATTTATGTCTTTTCTTCATTGTATCCATCATTGGTGCACTAATCCCACTGAAATTTCGGATGAATTTCTTGTAGAAACTTGCCAAACCATGGAAGCTTCGAACTTCAAACACACTTTTCGGTTATGGCCAATTCTTGATTGCATTCACCTTTTCGAGATCCATCTTCAGCTCATTTGCAGAGATAACAAAACCCAAATAAATGAGTTATGTCCTCATAAATGATGATTTCTTCACATTAATTAACAATTTCTCTTGTTGTAATATCTTCATCACTGCAGCTAAATGCTTTAAGTGTTCTGCTTCTGTCTTGCTGAAAATTAATATATCGTCAAGATATACAATGATGAATTTTCCTATGAAATCCTTTAGGACTTCATTCATCAATCTCATGAAAGTATTGGGTGCATTTGTTAAACCAAATGGAATAACAAGCCATTCATATAGCCCTTCATTCATCTTAAATGTTGTCTTCCATTCATCACCTTCTCTCATACAAATCTGATGATATCCACTTTTCAAATCAACCTTTGAAAAAAATCTTGCTCCACCCAAGCAATCCATCAAATTGTCCATCCTTGGTAATGGAAATCTGTATCTGATGGTGATATTATCGATTGCTCTTGAGTCTATACACATTCTCCAGCCTCCATCTTTCTTTGTGCTGAGCACTTTTGGAACAACGCATGGACTCAAGCTCCCTCTAATCAAACCTTTATCCATTAAGTCCTGGACTTGCCTCTTGACTTCTTCATTCTCCTATAGTTTCAACCTATATGCTTCTTTGTTTGGTAAACTGGCTCTAGGTATAAGATCAATGTGATATCTTATACTCTCGATCGATGGCAACGAACAAGGTAGTTTGTCCACTACTATATCAGCGAACTCTTCCAACAAATTTTGGATTTCCTTTGGTAAATCATCCACTCTTGTACTGATCAAAACAATTCTAGTCTTCCTGACCACAACAAATTGCGTGTCTTCCTTCTTATTAACCTCATTAAGAAGTTCCTTCCCACTCATGAGAATTACAATGTTGCTCACCTCTGGTTTTACTTCTTTGTCCTTAATCAGCAACAACATATGCATCCTGCCATTCTTCTCCAGGGTGTATGTGTTCTTTCCCCCATCATGAATCACATTCTTGTCATATTTCCACAGTCTACCCAACAATAGATGAAAAACATCCATGGGAATGACATCACATAATATTTCATCCTTATATCCTTCTATTTTAAATTCAACTAAAAACTATTTAGTGACATTTACTTGATGTCCTTTTTGTAGCCACGAAACTCTATATGGGCTTGGATGTACGATAGTCTCCAGCTCCAGCCTTTCTACCATCTCTGTAGAAACGATATTGCTTGTGCTACTACTATCCACGATGACTTTGCATACCCTATCTTTTGTTTTGCAAGCAGTTTGAAACAGACTGTTCCTTTGGGCTAGGTTCTCTGCCTTCTTTTCTGGCGTTAAGAGAACTTTCCTCATCATCAAGGATCTTCCGCCCTCAGAATCTTCTACCTCAAAATTCCATCCTTGAGCTTCAAAAATTTGAGTTTCACCACCTTCTTTCTTTCTGTCTGGACACTCATAATATTTATGTCCATTTTTCCCATAGACAAAACATTTCACTTCACCTCCTCGGCCTCTTCCTCTTCCTCTAGCTCGAGGAAAAGTGTTTCTATCAGCATAGTGCCCTGTCTATGAGCTTCCTCCTCTCTTAGTTTGAGTTTGAGGTTTCTTCCCTTATTCTTTAGGTCTTTGAGTTCTATATTGGGCAATTTTTTTGCCTCTAACTTGACTTCTACCTCAACCTCTTTGACCTTGCTTTTGGCTCAACTTCTCTTTAGCCTTCAGAGACATTTGATAAGCATCTTCCACATTTCGAATGATCATCATGCTCATATCATCTTGAATATCATATCTCAGACCATTCATGTACCTGTAAACCTTTTCATCATCACTTTCTCGATGACCTGCTCTGATGTTTATCTTGTAGAACTCTTCAGTGTATTCCTTCACTAACATCAACTTTTTTCTCAAATTTTGCATCCTCTGAAACAAAGTGATTTGATAGTCCTTGGGTATGAATTTGGCCTTCATCTTCACAACCATTCTATCCCAGCTTTTGATTTTTTGGTTGCCTTGGCAACGTCTGTCAGCCTACAGTTCATCCCACCATAGTGCCACATGTCCTTTAAGTCTAGTGACAACATGTTTGACCTTCTTATCTTCCTCAACATCCTCATAGTTGAAGTATTTATCTAGGGTTCTAATCCAATCTAGAAGCTCTTCAACATCTAGGTTTCCCTCATACACTAGAATGTCCATTTTTTCTCTAGCACCTATCCTTGCAACAACCCTAAATAGGCATTCATCCATAGCATCTTCGACTGTAACTTCTTCTCCTTCGTGCCCATCTTCATTTTCACTTTTAGCCTCGCTGATATATCCAGTGTCGACTGTGTGCCTTTGTGTTGTTTCCATGGAATTAATCCTGGCACGTAGTTCATGCATTTCCCTCTCCACTGCTGGATCAGGCATTGGTATGTCTCTTCTTCTCGGTGGCATGGCTGAAAATGGTTCTATTTTCTCCGCTACATAAAGAAAATACTTGTTCTGTTGCTCTGATACCACAATGATGCAGACCCCTGAACCCTCAGACCGAGGTCCACTCAAGATCATTATAAATTTGCCCTCTTGAGTTTGATTGACTCTTTGAGTTCCCCATAGGGAATCCCTTACAAACTCGGTGGTATATCCATAGGTCCTTGTGAGTATGCCCGTGTGATCAATCGTAAAGCACCACTCAAGTCTCATGACCTTAATAATATGGTCACGCCCTTTTCCAAAATAGGACTTCGGGTTTCACGATTTCATGATCCTTGTTTTCGAGAGTTCCTATCTCTATAACCTCCGAAACCCAAAATGTTGAATTTCAATGCGTTCAACAAAGTTTGGATTCCCAATGGATGTTTCACTTCATCAGGGTTTCAGACTTTGTGACTTCGTAAATCCGAATGCAAGGCTCCCATCTCTTCGACCTCCAAGACCCTGAAACGATCAACAAGGTTTGACTCCACCTATTTGACAAAGACATGCCACCTGTCCACTCAAATGATTTCTATCTCTGACGTGGACTCTCTCCACCTGTCCCTCTTCCCAGCTTTCAGGACTTGAACAAACCTTCGACTACCGTTCCTTTACCACTTTGAAATCTCGAATTATGAAATAATCTGATGGCTCTACTATCACTATCAACGGTCCACGTTGAGTCTTACCTCCCATAATGGGTGGATTCATCTAACACTTATCCTCTTTATAGCTTCACGAAATCCCATGGTCCTCGCAACTTCACGAATTCTCCACAGAGAACTTCTACCACTTGTTCCCTCCTTGAAGACTTCTGTGAAATGAAACAATGTTCCTTGTTTGAACTTGGATTTTGCTAAGTGACTTCCCTCCATCTCCCTTTGAGTGCTTTCAAAGGTGTTGACCTCCTGATATTTCACTTGCAACCTTAAGTCTCATAATGACTCTTGCACGCACTCCTTATGTAATCTATCAAATAATTTCTAGATATTTGATCTCTCTAACTCTATGTTGTCTCGACAACAGAAGTCCTTCAATCCTTCCTTTAGTTGATAAGTCCTAAGACTTCCAACAGCCTGCGCACTCCTTACACGACCTTTGTGCTTCTCCTGCACTTCTACTGGAATGAGAACAATGGTATCCCTCCTGAGCTTCCTGAGATAAAACTCAGAACTCCGTCAACGCACACCTTGCAGATGTTTCACTGCACTCCTTGCAGAAATTTCTCTCACTTAGGAAGAGAAACAATTGAAACTCATTTTATCTCTCTCTCAGATTTTATACATTCAACATGAAATCATACATACACACAGTATTAAATAAAATGCATAACAGGGAGAATAAAACAACTGTAAGCATACCATTCACTATGTATAAACAGAAAACATCATAACACCATGAAATCTGATTCAAAGCTTCATATATTAATTCAGAGCTCCTATACATGGAATTCTCCTCTTCAACTCTCTTCTACAACTCTCTTCTTCTTTCCTATGCTAATGATACAATGATACAAGAATGAGGGTGTCTATATCCGTTTTCCCTCCTATGTTCTATAAATGTCTAATCTATTAATTCAAACTTACCTACGTCCATTAATTGGGCTTAAATGCCTTAATGTTCTACAGATGAGAGAAATCGTTCAATATCTATTTACAATCTCCAAGATATAAATGCAAAGTACGTCATCTTCCTAACTATCACATTAATACCTTTTAAGTTCAAAATTCAAAATGGTTCTTGTGAAAACGTGCTCTTTTTCTTTCTCCGCATGTCCAACTATTTCTTGGGCTTAGCCATGTGCTTTGGCTTTGCACTATGTTCCTGCATCAAATGTCCACAAGATTTCATCCATCATACTCATGAAGGTTGTGAGAGCATTCGTCAACTCGAAAGGCATGACCAGCCATTAGAAAATGCCCTCCTTGGATTTGAAGGTAGTCTTCCACACATCAGATGGTTCGATTGGTACCTGGTGATACCCAAACTTCAAGTAGATCTTGCTGAAATATTTTTTCCCTCTAAGTTGGTCCTGAAGGTCATCAATCCATGGGATTGGGTACCTATTCTGGAAAATGATCTTGTTCAGCGCCCGATAGTCAATATAGAGTCTCCAAGTCCCATCCTTCTTTTGCACAAACATGATCAGGCTCCCACAAGGTGATGAACTTTGTCGGATGTGACCTTTCTACAACAACTCTTGGATTTGCCTCTTGATTTCATCTTTATCTAGAATAAAGAACTGATAGATTGGTTCATTGGGCAGTGGTGCACCTGGGGTCAGATCGATGGGGTGCTTTATCTGACAATGCAGAGACACCACTGCGGGTGAGTTAAAGATGTCTAGATACTCCTCCACGACCTTGTCCATTTGTTGTTGTCTTGTAGAGGAGCCCTGTCTAGAGATCGAGGACAAAATATTCTTCTTTCCTTGAGCGTGGATCATCAGGAAAACAAATTTCCCAATTTTTTAAATGAGCTTACTGCATTGTTTTGCAGTAACCAAAGAGATAGTGACATGCGGTGGTACCTATGGTATCATGTAGAACATATTTTCCAAGGTAAAAATAACATCGCGAGGTCGGGACTGATACACAACATGTCACTTCCACAAGTATGGTTGGACTAATAATACATCACAAACATCACGAGGATAAATGTCACATAATACCTCATTGATGAAGGGCTTGATGTTGTAGGGAAGGAGAAATTGTTGGCTGATGCAGAGATCCTGTCCTTGGTGAAGCCACTCGGTGTACAGTTGTGGGTGTGTTGCGTTCAGAAATCCCAACCGCTTCATGAACTCTACTGAAATGAGGTTCTTTTATCTCCCACTGTCGATAGTTAATTGTAGTACGAAACCCTTTACCCACATTTGGGAGTGGAAGAGATGCTCCTCCTGCTTTGGATCTTTCGATTCTATCTTTTGGATCTTCATGGTGGAAATGGTGGAATTGGGCTTTGCATTGATAATATTCTTCCCTATGTCATTCACCTTCTCAGGTTCTGATTCAATGTCAGATCATGCATCTGATTCACAAGCCCTCATCTTGGCCACTAGTGACTATTTGGTCCGACACTCACTTGTGTTGTGAGTGGAGCTCATATTGAACTCACACCACTTTCCCGTGTCCCTCTTCAGCTTCAAGGTGTTTTTCTTTGCTTGTGGCTTTGGAAGGTTTTCTTGAGCCGCCATGTCTTGGATTTATCCTTTGTTATGTGGTTTGGGGGCACCTTTCACTTTCTTTTGATTCACAGATCCAAAGTCTCGCTTCTTTTGTTTGAGTTTATGGTCAATCTTGGCAACATACTGGTATGTCGTACCAAGTGAGGAGTTGTCGAGGAACTCCATTTCCTCATGAATGTATCTGTTCAGACAACTGTGGTACTTCATCAACAAATGTTTCTTTGAATATTTGATACCCAACTTTGTGCGCAGGGTATGGAATAGATTCGTCAGCTCATGCACATCTTGGTGCCTTTTCTACCACAACATAGTCCATTGTATGTACTTTTCCTCATATCTCCCCATGAGATAATATTGTTCCTTGATGGAATCTCAGAAATAATTCCAAGTGGGTACAACTGATAACAGAGAGGGTTCCTCCTCGTCCTTTTTCTCATAGTAGGTTTTCCACTAGTCCTTGACATGGGGGACAGATTTGAGTAGTGAAAAAATAATATTTTCCTGGTCGGAAAAGTCATGAACCAAGAAATATACTTTTAATAGATTCAACCATATATCTATGGCATCTGCATCTATTTGGCCATCAAATATGGTAATTTCAAAGTTTACTTGTACCTTAAAAAAGGTTGCACCTCCAAAGTGGTTTTTGGATGCAGATGCACCACTAGTGAGCAATCATTGAAGGATCTAGGCGAAGTTATCCATCGTCGTGTTCCTTTTTTTTTTCAAGGGCATCCTCGAGCAATATTTTGATAGGATCTCCTGCTCCCTTGTATTTATTTTCGTCCCCCAAGGGCGACCGTCAGGGCTTGCGAGGTTGATCTTGCAAAGGTTCAACCAGATCGAGCCCTAACTCCTTATACCCCGACCTCACTGGGGACATGCAAAGAAGGATCGAGAAAGAGAAGACCCCTCTGATACCACTGATCCAAATTTATGTAGGAACACAACAGAATACACAAATATCCATGAATAGAAATATGCAGCGAAAATAACACTTCATTTCATTAATATCAAAGAACTAAAATTTGTTTATAGGCGTAATGGAAATAAACTAGCTAGGGTGCTGGTATCTTATCTCTGAGAAGAGATGTGGAGGCTATAGGCCTCTCAAATCTATGTTACAATGAGGCTTGAAGGCCTATATACTATTGAGAAACAATGGAAACCCTAAACATCCAAAAGCCTAACCTTGGGAGCCATAATATGGCCCCCGTCAGAGTAAATTGGTACATCAATTTCCCGGGTTCGTAACTTTGGCATACTATCTCCGTTTGATGCACATGATACATTTTTAGAAAGATCTAACCGATGAATAAAATTGATGACAACAAATATTGCGTTCGAAACAAACTCATCTTTGTCAAACGTTTGATTCCCAAAAATCGTCGTTTAGGGCCTCAAAATGGCTCTGGAAGTTCAGGACCCGAAAAACTGCTAAAAATAGTAAATTGTGCTACAATTAAGGAAACTGAAAAAATAAAAGAAACAATGGTGGGGGTCAAAGTGGAATAGGTGAGTGGCCACCAATATCCTCCTAGATCATTTATGTCCAAAATTATTACATGCATAACATAAACCAAAAAATATAGCTTGATACCTTAGAGTTGAAGATCTTCTGAAAGGAGGTTCTCTTATGAATTATTCTTCTTCCTAAGGCCTATCTATCGATTGTTAATTCTGAAATTTGAATCTTCTTGGTGGAGGAGTGTCACTGTAATATTCCTAACCCCCTTGATTCTTTTTGCATAGCTTTTTGGACATGTTTCTTGCTCTGTTGTTTTGGAGCTTGATCCTTTTTTTGTCTTATTGTATCCAAGTCCGGACTTGTCATGATGAGATTTTTGACTGTTGATAATGTCATACAAAACTTTTAAGCTGTTATGCTTTTTCTTTTGAAGATCCTTTCTTAATGTGACAATATTTGCTTCCAAATTTCCAATGATCTTGTCTTTTTCTTCTAGCTATTCTTTGAGTGCTTCTTCAATAATTTTATCTTCTTCTATTTGAACCTTCAAATTTGTGATCATTTGTTCTAGTTCTTAAGTGTCTTCTTTCTTGTCTAGTTATGCTTGTAGTTTCTTGTTTTTCTTCTTTTATCTTCTGATAAATTCTATGGCACACATTAATTCCTCTTAGTAGTCAACTTCCGCCTCTTCAATTTCTCCTTCGACTTCTTCATATTCTTCTTCGACTTCTTCATATTCTTCTTTATCAGAGTCTTCTACTACCATGAATAGAAATATTTCCGTCTCATTGTCACTGACTTTATCTTCATTTGATGTCGAGATGTATTCTTTGGTGCATAAGATTTTCTTGAAAACTTTCTTTGTGGTTCTTTTACCTTTATATGTTTGTTTTCCTTTTGAGTAACCTTCATCATTTCTCTTTTTATTATAAGGATATTTGTTAACAAAATGACCAATACCGTCACAATTAAAAATAATTAAAGGAATCTTACCTCTATACCTACCGTCGGTTCACTTGTTCAGTCTTTTGACAAAGTTGGCCACTTATTCATCATCTTCCGAGACGTCATTGTTGCTGCTATGTTCTTCTTTTTTCCTTCCCTTTTTCTTTGACTTTTTGGATGCTTCTTTTATATCTATATTTTCTTGTTCAGTTCTCATTTCATATGCTGTGAAGATTCCATGTAATTCGTCCATGCTTGTTGAGTTTAGATCTAATCTTTCTTCTAGTGTTGATATCTTAGGGTCAAATCTCATAGGAAGAGATATTGGTATTTTTTGAACAATTACATATTCTTTGATTTCTTCTCCCAATCCTATGATTGCATTTAATGTTTCATCAACTCGTAAAAAGTAAGTTGCAATATTCCCATCTTCCTTCATCTTAAGTTGTTCAAACTGACCTCTGTAAGTTTGAAGATTTGTTTCTTTGACTTTTGAATCTCCTTCATAAATTTTTGAAATTTGTCCCAAATCTCTTTAGCGGATTTACAATGTACAACTTTGGTGAATACCGTTTCACTAAGACCATTTAGAAGTGCATTTTTGGCTTTGGAATTATTTTGACCGAGTTTCACTGCTTTGGCATTTGTTGGTGGTGTTGGAGTTACTTCACACACACTTAGGATTTATTTTTACTAAGGTTTTTCCTTGTTTATTAGTCATAATTAGTCATTATCAAGTCTCCTATATTTTATGGGAGAATATTCCACCTAGAGAATATTCTCTTTCAGTTGACACTTAAGTTTGACTAGTTGAGTTGAGTTTAGATGCTGCATTGGTTTTGTCACCATGCAACATTGGGATCATCACCATGATAATGTGAACTTTCCTTTGGATCATCACCATACTGGCGAATTACCCTTGATTCCTTGATCTACTCCTCACTACTCTCTATTCAGTCAGTTAATTGAAGGCTAGTTGAATGGTTTACTTAGCTAGGTGGCAGTTCACTCATGTAACTTCCCGAGAGACTAGACTAGGTGGAAGTTTACTCCCACAACTATTGGTGTGTGTCCATATCACTCTAGACCACCACTATGGTGCATTAGTTACTCATGTATCTTATATCTATTGTAAATTATTCACTCTTTGAGGGTGGAATACGGTTAATGAGAATTCTTTCATTCTTTCTCTCCTTCTTCTTCTTTCTCAAATTCTCTCTGCAAATGCATGTATTATTGTTTATATAGATATATTTTGTGTAGGTTCAACACATTTACATGGTATCAGATCCGAAAAAATGTTAATCAAAAGCTACACCAAATTATTTTTTGCAGGTACTGAAGATTAAAGAACATAGAAAAGATGGAATATATGTTTTACTCACCGATAATACTTCTCACGCCTCATAAATATTTTGAGTGGCAGCCAAAGATTCTACTTCTTCTCAGAAGTATAGGATTATACCAAATAACCATGGCAATGGCAGTAGAGCCTGATTCTGCCGATGAGAAAAATTACTTTCTCAATAGACAAGATATGGCCATATGATTTATCTTCTTGTCTATTTCTCCAGAAATTCTCCACCAAGTATACGATGGCTCACAAGAATCAAATCCAAATGAATTATGGACCAGATTTGAGGTTCTATTTGGGAATAAATAATATAGTGAATATTTCATGCAGGAGGTTGAACAGATAGAGCTAGACGAGAGGCCATCAAAAGATAAAGCCTCTTATTATGAAGAGTCTTCTGCAAAAGTATTTGCACAAATTTGTATTCCATTAATTGAAGATGATGTCTACTCCATTTCATATTTTTTTTTCTAAATTTCATGTGGAAGATATATGGCATGCATCTCAGGGATCACATGCAGACACTTTTCCATGTGCAATGCATGCATCTCAGGAGATAAAAAGGGAGTCGCGCACATCAGATTAAATTATGATATTTTATGAGATAAATTTTCATACAATAATTGTATACTTGAATTCCTCTTAGGAAAATATCCAATTTAAAAAAAAAATCATCTGAAACGGAGTCCGGGAAGTGAATTTATGATCATTTTAAAATCAACAAAATTTCAACATTTTTCCAGAAATGACTGCACGGTTTTCAAAATTTCATCCAAACTTTATTTGGATATTTTTCATTACAAGAATTTAAAGGGGATATGTTTGGACATCTCAATGGTGCATATACTTCATTAGACCCATGCAGATATCTACATCTTCAACAAAATCTTCAATGAGCACAAACTTGCACAGTTGCGAGGTCTTCTTGGAGTGAAGGACATAGTTGATTATCAATTGTTTTTTTTGTTCCTTCTAATTTTTTTTACATACATTGTACCTTGA
>ML778014.1:989281-1006661 GCA_009831015.1 Picea engelmannii | reverse complement strand
TGATTGGTATATACTTGGTACATGGTTGGATGCACTTGTTTATGGTACAGGTTGATTACAGGTTGTTTGGCACAGGTTGGTGAATGGTTGATGCTCTTGTTTATGGTACAGATTGATATCTGTTGAGGATTGTTGCCTCATCTTA
Source organism: Picea engelmannii (assembly GCA_009831015.1). NCBI lineage: Eukaryota > Viridiplantae > Streptophyta > Pinopsida > Pinales > Pinaceae > Picea > Picea engelmannii. Next base: position 1,006,516 of record ML778014.1, on the reverse strand, counting down.
GTTTTTGTTGAGAATGTAAGCCAAGTCTTGCATATAGAGCTGGTGCTCTTGTAGAGTTTTACTCTATTCAGTTGTTGCTGAAAAACCCCCAGATTGAAGTCCATAATAAAAAGACAAATTGTACATACATCTTGTGTTCCTTGTGTTCCTTGTGGAGATGATTTGTTGATGATATATTGTTGATATGTATTCACATCTAACTGATTATTAATGACAGCAATGAGTAATGAGTAAATGTTGAATGCTAACTAATGAGTTTTGTGTAAGAGGGAAGTTTTGGGAAAAAGATCCCCACACTCATTCACCCCCCCTTTAAGTGTGGTAGGCGTGTCCAACAAAATTCACCACCGGAATTTCTTCAAGGGTTGACATCAATGAAAATATCACTCTCCAATGGTTGACATCAATGAAAACCAACAATCCATACCAACTATCCATCAACCTAAGCCAACTTTTTGACAAATACTAGACTACAATGCCTATGTTGAACACTTAAGTGGACCCTAGTCTATTTCTCAAGCCAACATTTGGTTCAATTGTAAATATACAATATTTCTAAATGTGAGACCTTTGTATTATGGAGGATTGATCATACTAGGAGTTAGTAGGGTTCTATTGGAAGGACAAGTAATTAATACTAATCTTTCTACGAGTAGTATCGACAACCCAATGAGAAAACCAATGTCAATTTTTTTTTTTTTTCCGTACACTAGTCATCAACATGGAAGAGGTCCAAGTTAGTTTTATGCTTAATTCATCATAGGATTAAAAAATCCTAAGACTAAATAACAAAAATTGCATTGAACAAAATTGCATTGAAATTTTGGACCCATTGATTTCTCTACACAATTGGGCCCATTTGCAAAACTTTGTACCTAAATGAGGAGGTAAGATGGAAAAAGAAGGATTGGTAGGAGGCCCATCGACCCTATTGTGCATCATTTATTTTTAAATATTTCAATACAAAACCTAAGCATACTGATTTTGGTGGCATCATTGTTGGTGCTTTGATCAAATCCCCCATGGATCCGATCAAATCCTCCTCTCTTCCTTGACCTCCTCTGCGTATCCTCCTCCTTGTGCGACCTAACTCCTCCACCTACCCTCCTCTCCTTCTCTTATCTCACACAACCAACTACAACCTCCTCTCTATTGATATCACCTCGACCTTCTCCTAGCTCGTGCAACCAGCTACGACCTCCTCTCTCCTTCTCCTCCAGCTAGCTCATGTACAAGGACCTCACATGATTGGCCTTCTCCTCTAGCTAGCTCGCTCACGGGGATGAAATGGGTCTTCTCCTCCAGATAGCTCTCTCCTTCTCCTCCAGCTAGCTAATGTGTGGGGATCTCACCTGATCGACCTTCTCCTCCAGCTATCTTGCACACGAGGATGAAATGGGTCTTCTCCTCCAGCTAGTTCGCGCGGGGATGAAATGGGTCTTTTGTTTTTTTGTTTTCAATTTTTTTTTTTGTTATTTGTTTTTTTTTTTGGTATATATATATAATTTTTTATTTTTTTTGTTTTTATTATATATATATATATATATATTATACCATGGATGAGTATACAAGATCCTAGATTCTATCAATATTCTAGAGTTACTTCAATCCTTACACTACCTAATCAAATATGTGAAGAGATATTAATGTATCTCATAATAGTATTCCCAAAATTAGAAGATAAAGATAGACTCAAAAAATTATGGAACTCAAAGTTCATATACTACAAGCCAAGGAAGTTAGAAAGATCCAAAATTCATAAGAAAATTTTGGAAGGGTTTATGGAATATAATAGGAACAACATTATCCATGACTTCAATATATCATCCACAAAAAAATGGTCGAACACAAATATTTAACTAATGCTTCAAGGATTATCTTCATTGCTATTCTTCAGGGAAAAAATAATCAATGGGTACTTAAGTGTATTCCTCTAGAAAAATGGTGGTATAATATGACCTATCACATAGCTGTTAGTACGTATCCATTTCAATGTCTTTGTTGATATCCATCTCCTAGTAATGCATCTTATTTTGAAGGCCATACCAAAGTATAGGTAGTAAACTCACATATTGAGAAGACTTGAGAAAATTTACAAATAATTAAATAAACCCATCAAATGTCCTAGAATATGACGAAGTAGAAAGTAGATCAACATTGTTATAGTGAAATAAAATTTGAGGTGGGGGATTGGTTATATATGTGGCTCCAACCATATAAGTAATTCAATATCAAACAAAATAACAATAAAAAACTAGCTCCAAAAATTTATGCACCCTACAAGATCCTTTGAAAGATCATAGAAGTGGCTTATGAGTTAGATTTTCCTTAGTCAAATATTCATAAGGTTTTCCATTTTGGATGGATTATTATAGTATAGATTAAACTTAAAAGACTAGATGAAGAAGGAACATTCATTCCTAAACTAGAAGAATTTATAGGTTGATGATGTATTTATATTCAAAATAGAAAAAATACGGAGTACCTAATCAAGTGGAAGAACATGGATCTAGAAGGATATGCATCAAAAGATGAGATATTCATGAAGAAAAACCATCCATAAAAATCTTTGAGGAAAAATATTTTTAAAGCAGGGGACTATGTGAGGGTCCTAACCCACATTCACTATTATGATATTAGTTATATTTAGGTCAACATAGTGTGTACGATACATCATGCCATCTTTATCTCTTATTTATAAATACATGAGACCTATTTGAGTATTTGACTCATATTGTGCATTTGAGCATCTTGTAATTGGATTTTATTCTCTCAAAGTGTCTTTTTATTTACTCATTCACTTGTTCTAGGTGCAACATTACTAAAATTGGTGTCAATTGATGTTAAATGGGTTATTTTGGTACATAATAGTGTGCTCATTATGGAGGATAGAAATGTTGGGTATGTGTTATATTCTTTTCATGTGAGTGTGTGGGTGCACCAAATTTGACAAATACTGGCGCATTACCCTTGATTCCTTGATCTACTCCTCACTACTCTATTTTCAATCAGTTAACTGAAGACTAGTTGACTAGTTAACTCGGTTAGGTGGCAGTTTACTTGCATAACTTCCTGAGAGACTAGACTAGGTGGTAGTTTACTCACGTAATTGTTGGTGTGTGTCTAGATCACTCTATACCACCACTATGGTGCATTATTTACTCATGTATCTTATATCTATTGTAAATTATTCACTCTTTGAGTGTGGAATACAGTTAATGAGAATTATTTCATTCTTTCTCTCCTTCTTCTTCTTTCTCAAATTCTCTCTGCAAATGTGTCTATTATTGTTTAGCTAGATCTATTATGTGAAGGTTCAACACATTTATAGGAGAAACTGTTGGTGTTGTGTATCCATCTACAATTGATTGCCAAATTTGAAATCCCTGCGCCTATATATATGTTTTCCTCCTTATGCTCCAAAATGCATACTTTTGTCCATTGAACTGTGGTATTCCACATTGATACAAATTGTTTATCTCCATGATCTAACATTCAATGGTTAAACTAATTTTTGAAGGAACCTTCTCTGATACCAATTGTTGGATTACTGAGAGGGTGGGTGAATCAATAATAAAGAATTTTAATCCTTTTTAACCATATAATACAAGTGTTATATCAATGTAGCATTATCATCCAATAACTGTAGAGTAAATAAACAATGAAAAAATGAACAATGATACACATACACAGTACACCAGTGTTTTACGTGGAAACGCAAAGTGGGAGAAAACCATGTAATTATCTTTATTATATGTCTTGAAGAATTACATTCATTGGAAGCACCAACTTCCTTTGTTTTCCAACTACAACTGGAAGGAGGCTCCAACCCCCTTGTTTCTCAGGCTACAACCTTAAGGAAGATCCAACTCCCTTATTCTCTGGCTACAGCCAGAAGGAGGCTACAACCCCCTATGTTCTCTAGCTACAACCACATGTCCTTGCCTCGTCCGACCTCCTTGAAGTAGAAATAGAATGATGGAACCACTATCATACTATCATTATGATATATACTACTGTAAACATGTACCAATAAACCTAAACCATGCATCAACCATTCATCAACTTGTACCTCAACTTGTACCATAAACAAGTGCATCAACCATGCACCAACCTGTACCAGACAACCTGTAATCAACCTATACCATAAAAAAGTGCATTCAACCATGTAAAAAGTATGTACCAATCATGTGTCAACTACTCATCAATATGTACCAACATCATCAAATATACACCTCATGTATGTGCCAACTCATCAACTACTTGTCTCAACCATGTACCCAACATGTACCTTAACCAAAATCCCTCATTAATTTCATCATCCAAATATGATTTTTAACTCTCTAATAGAATTGGTGTATATTATCACATACCTAAAAACCTTCCTTATCTTTCACAACAAGAGACTAGCATTTTCATCAAACTTTTCTTTAGTCTCACATGACTAGTTTGGGATTAGTCAACAACCCTAAATTGAAATAATCATAACTATGTACCTGTAATGAATAAATATATAAATGTAGTACACAATTTTATTCAGTTTGGTTTATGCAATTCATCTAGGTGTCACTACTTGGAACCTCTAAAAAAAGGAGTTATAGCAAAATGGCATACCTTACTGAATTCTGGCTTATTCTAGAGAGAGACCTTGTAGAGCATGCCCCGCATAGAATATTTGTTGAATGGATCTGAAAATGTTACATAGAATACTGCATAATGTACTCTAACCAACACATTTGGTCTTATTGAATTTGGATATGTTATGAATAAGTTATGACATTTTTACCCAAAACACCTATTTTAGACTAGTTTCAGGACTAGCCAGAAACCCTATTTTCCACGGAGTGTAACTTCAAAAAAACAAAGACCCACAAGATGAATTTTTTACCACATATACATGGATATGTTTCCTCAATGGCCTATCAATTTCACGGCCTGAATTATTCTAGAAACATTATTGAGAAAATGGTGAGATGACCTGTAAATAACATACCTTAGAAAGCATCATCAAAAGAATTTATCCTCCCTTGAATTTCATCCTTCTTTTCTTCACCTTCCATATGAAATTTGGCTTAGATATCCTTTGGTTACCTCAGTCACCTATAGATATTCAATATTCTTAAATGCGATATAAAATGAGAGAGCCTTGCCTCTTATTTATACTCTCCATCTTCTAGGTCACTTAACCTATTTCTAGGTCACTTAACCCTTTTCTAGGTCACTTAACCTATTTTTCTCATTTTTAGGGTTAATCACTTTCCATAATTAGAAATTTCTCCATTAATTTATCATTTAAATATTCATCCTTGACTTTGTCACCTCACTTTATCATTTAAATAATCTTCTTTGATTTTTTCACTTCACTTTATTATTTAAATAATCTTTCTTGACTTTGTCACTTTAATTTATCATTTAAATAATAATTTATTCTTTGCAATCTCTTTGACTTCTTTGACCTTTTGGGGCTTCAAGCCAACATATGAGCTTCCTCATCCTTCATAAGGCCATAAATCTCAAAGCGTGAGGAGTTATGTGACATTCCACATACCACCAGAAATGACATGGCATGTACTATCCATATAGAATAGTATTACCTTCAAATATATTAAAACTCATACAATTATACATGAAACAAACTTGGGTCCATTACCCAAACCTTTATGCTACTGGAATTCGCTACTAAAATTTCTTCAAGGGTTGACATCAATGACAATATCACTCTCCAATGGTTGACATCAATTAAAACCAACAATCCTAAGAGTAAACAACAAAAATTGCATTGAACAAAATTGCATTGAAATTCTGGACTCATTGAATTCTCTACACAATTGAGCCCATTTGCAAAACTTGGTACCTAAATGAGGTGGTAAGTTGACAAGAGAAGGATTGGTAAGAGGCCCATCGACCCTATTTTGCATCATGTTTTTATAAATATTTCAAGGAAAAACCTAAGCATACCGATTTTGGTGGCATCATTGTTGGTGCTCTGATAAAATAACCCTTGGATCTGATCAAATCCTCATCTCTTCCTTGACCTCCTCTGCGTGTCCTCCTCTTCGTGCGACCTACCTCCTCCGCCTGCTCTCCTCTCTACCCTAACCTCCTCTCCTTCTCCCATATTGTATAAACAACTATTACATACTCTCTACTGATATCACCTAAACCTTCTCCTAGCTCATGCAACCAACTACAACCTCGTCTCTCCTTCTCCTCCAGCTAGCTCACGTGCGAGGATATCACATGAACGGCCTTATCCTCTAGCTAGCTTGCACATGGGGATGAAATGGGTCTTATCCTCTAGATAACTCTATCCTTCTCCTCCAGCTAGCTCACATGTGGGGATCTCATCTGATCGAGCTTCTCCTCCAGCTAGCTAGCACGCAGGAATGAAATGGGTCTTCTCCTCCAGCTAGCTTGCACGGGGATGAAATGGGTCTTTTGTTTTTTTGTTTTCAAATTTTGTTTTGTTATTTTTTTTTTTGGTATTTTTTTGTTTTGCTTTTGTTTTTATTATAGTTATATATAATATAATATATATAATTGATACCATGGATGAGTATAAAAAATCCTAGATTCTATCAATATTCTAAAGTTACTTCAACCCTTACGCTACCTAATTAAATATGGGAAGAGATATTAATGTATTTCATAACAGTATTCCCAAAATTATAAGATAAAGATAAACTCAAAAAATTATGGAACTCAAAGTTCATATACTACAAGACAAGTGGAAAACATTTTCATGAATGAAATTCATATGTTTTATGGATTTGCTAAGGTAACAGGAAGTGAGAAATATCCAAAATTCATAAGAAAATTTTGGAAGGGTTTATGGAATATAATAGGAACAACATTATGTTGGCATGATGTCAGACAAAGGCATAGTGTGCATGTTTTTCATTGATGGAGAGATCAACACGATCAACAACGCAATGATGAGGGCATGGTAAGATCAATAGTGAAGAGCAACAATGATCGTTGGATCACCCATTCAGAGTTCTTGATGACCACCGGATATGAATACAGACAAAAGGAATGCGCAAAAGAGGAGAACAAATATCAGGCATCGTATCTGAACATGAGGACTGACCATTGTTGGATCCATAAGAAGGAGCACAATCTTTAATTGCAACGAGAAGTGGGTTTACAAAGTCCCAAAAGCAGGGGGACCATCCATTATCAAAGAAGACATGTGGTGAAAGATCAGAGTAGGACAAAGGCTCCATTTTGGGGTTTCACAGGTCAGGAAATCCAAAGGAAGGAGGTGCTCTAACCCCTCGAACTCACGATATGTGAAATCACGATAAACATTCCTGATCGTTGGATGCATACTACACATGGCAAGAGGTCAATTTTTCTCTGACTAGAAAGTCAAAGGAAGGAGGAGTTCTATCCTTTGAAATTGTGAAACACGAAACCATGGTTCAATATGAGTTGTTGATCAAGGGAGAGCATGGACCGTTGATCTGGCTCCATTTCGGAGTTTCAAATACCAGGAGTTGGAGGAGTCAAGGAAGAAAATCATGGTAGAAATGTCGATATGTGAAATTGTGAAACACTCTTGTGCTTGGCCCCTGGTCATAACTTATGGTCACATCGACGAAGGCTTAAGGGAAGGAGGTAATTGCTAAGATCCATTTCGAGGGTCGCATATTGGAGTGTTGAGACCTTCATCACAGGAATGTCGAAATGCAAACTTGTGAAATGCAAAGGTTGTGGTCATCATTGATGGTCATGTGAGGGGAAGGAGATAACATAGCTAGGCTCCATTTCGGGTACTGAGAGTCAAGGAGTCAAGGAGACTCATGGAAGAATCCCCGAATCATGACTCACGAAAGATCTTTATGGATAAGTGCTTGGTCATCACCATGGGCACGTGAAGGAAGGAGCTTGCAAGCTGCAAGGCTCCATTTCATGATCAGGAGTTGGAAGAGTCAGAGTGAATCGCAATAGAATTCATGAAACGTGAAATTTCATAGTGCCTGTTGGTGTATCCGGTGGTCATCACTAGTGGTCACGAAAAGGGAAGGTACTAATTGCTAAGCCCTATTTGTTGGAGATCGTGACATGGAATGTCAAGAAGCCTCACCACAAGATATCCAAAATGCAAAATGCAAAATCCTTTTATGATTAGCCTATGGTCATAGCCAGTGGGCACATGGGATAAACACGAGATGTTGCGTATTTAATCCAACGGTGCTTGTTATTTGGAATCTGATCGAAGGTCTACTATTTCTCTTCATGATTAATTTTTCAGTTATGATTCAGTTAGATGAACTGAAAGATGGTTCTTGGACGGTTGATGATTCAGTTGCTAAGGCATTATCGCCCTAGGAGATTTGAGGTCTAATAGAAGAGGTTGGAATGCATAATATATATATGAAGTGACTATGTGGGGTTAGCTATTCTAACTGAAAAATGAAGTAAACTGAGAGAAAATAAAACTGCAGAATGGACAGTGTGAGATTAAACTCAGAAATGATAAATAGAAGATGAACAGAGTAGAAGTATAATGAAGCAGAGAATAATTGCAGAACACAGGAGAAGTGGTAAGAATTGATATATCTGTATTGATTGTTATTCATTCATTTATTTATTATCAGGGAGGTTGGGTGGTGCTAGGGAGGATTGTGGTCCTCTGATATTCAAGTTGATGCTTGAATATTGGAAGTTGGATCTTGCGTCTAGTTGTGGCTTGAAAAATAGGGTGGTAGGGTGCTGCTCAGGAAAACACAAAGTTTTCGGTATGCAAGTTGGTGCTTGTATAAGTGGAAGTAGGTTCTTTCATCCAGTTAGTGTTAGAAAACTCAGGGATTTGGTGCTTCCTTCTAGTGGGTGCTAGAGAAAATAGAGAGTTGGTGCTCTCAAACAAGTTGTATCTTGTAAAGAAGAGGTAGTAGCCTCATGTTGAGTTGGCGCTCAATTAGAGATGATGTATAGAACTTAAAAGACTACCTATCATTTTGAAGAAGAAGTGGTTTTCTCCCTTTATGGGTTTCCTCATGAAAATATGTCTCTATGTATATCTTATGTGTGACTGATTCTCATTATTTATGTTGTCCATATGTTGTATAATATTGATGGTCACTTGAAGAAAGAATAAAAATGGTTTAATAGACTTAGCATTGTTTAAACGTAGTAACAACTGATTCACCCCCCCTCTTAGTTGTCTCATTAATTTCAACAATTGGTATCATAGCGAGTTCCTTTTATTTAAAGGTATATCTGTAAGCTTAAACATGACAAGTCATGAAGGGACTTCAACCAGTAATCCTCCTCTCTTTGATGGAGCAATTTTTTCCTTTTGGAAGGTTAGAATGAGAACATACCTAATGGCATTAGGTGTTGATGTTTGGGATGTAGTAGAGAACAGATACATAAAGGCTGTTGTGCTAGCTTCCAAGGATTATAAGTTAGAATTTATCTTTAATTCTAAGGGAATGAATGCTATATTGAATGGATTTATAGAAGCTGAGTTTGTAAAGGTGATGCATCTTCAAACTACCAAAGAAATGTGGGATAAACTTATTAACAGTTATGAAGGAAATGAGAAAGTAAAAGATGCCAAACTTCAAACATATATATTGAAGTTTGAACAACTAAAGATGAATGAGGATGAAACAATCACCAAGTACTTTTTAAGAGTTGAAGAGCTTGTGAATGCCATGAAGGGTCTTGGTGAGACAATTGAAGAACCATGTTTAGTTTAGAAGATTTTAAAATCTCTACTTGATAAATTTAATCCAAAAGTCTCTAAAATAGAAGAACTAAACGATCTTAAAGCTCTTACCATTGATAAAATTCTAGGAAATATATCTGCATATGAAATGAGAATTAGCAAAGATAAATCCATTACTAGAGAAACATCTTTTAAAGAATACAAGCATACTGATCCAGAATTAGATGATATTGAGGAAAAAATTGTGAGAAGGTTAAAGAAAGGATCAGGAAAATATCAAGGCAAGATCCCTTTCAAATGTTTTAACTATGGTAAGATAGTTCATTTTTCATCTAAGTGTCCTCACCAAAAAAGGATCAGAACTCTGATGATGAAAAGAAATACAAATTTAAGAAATATAGTAAAAAGAAAAGTTTGTGTGCAAACAATGACAACTCCTCAGAAGACATAGATAGTGATTCATCCTGTGAAGACAAAGTGAATGACTTTATGCTTATGTCTATGGGAGATCTTGGTGATGAACATTCGGGAGGTGAAATGGATGACGAAGAAGTTGTGGTGGATATGGAAGGTGAATTAATTAGTGCTTTGGAAGAAATTGATAGACTCAGATGTAAGAAGAGAAAACAAAAACAATTGTTGATGCAGTTTAAAATGAATGATGAAAAATCGGATGAAGATTTTTCTCTACTAAAAGTGGAGTTAGAAGAGGAAAAGAAAATATAAGACACTCTGAAACAACAGTTATCAAAGAAGAAACCAAGGTGTGAAGTCTTAAAAGAAGAGATAGTAAAAAATAGAAAAGAAATTGAGAAGTTTAAGGCATTGTATTACCAAAATATGTCAAGTATTAAAGCCTCATAAGAATTAACTTCCATTCTAAATCAGCAAAGGGATCCAAAGTTGAAAGTTGTCTTGGGCTATGAATAACGATCAAGTAGTGATCATCCAAGTAATACAGAACCCATCAAGTTTGGCAAATCCACAATCATTGACAAAAACCACTCTACAGAAACAAAGAAAGAAAATCAACCACCAAGAAGGAATGAAAGAAAAATCACCAGAACCGAATCTATAGATAAGAGAAACTATCAGCATGGAAAAAATCGACCCACTCAAAGAAGACAGTCTTTTACTAGGTATAAAGAATTTTTCTATGGATATTATTTTTTTTGTTCTAACTTTGGTGACAAAGCTATAAATTGTTATTTAAGACTTAGATAGGAGAAATCAAGTTTTTCAAGGAGTAATTATCTGCCACCACAAAGATTGAGACAACCAAGCAACAAACAATCACAGATTATAAATCATGTGATGACTGGGAGAAGGAAGCAGGTGAAACATAACAACAGTTATGAGCATAACAATCATTATGATATGTTATTCAGTGAACCAGAATGTTACAACTGCCATAATTATGGACATAAAGCTGCAGAATGTTGCTTAAGGAACTATAAGCCAGATCTGAATCCTGTTGCTGAAAATTTCAAGGTTTGGAAGAAGAAAGAAGATGACTAGTGCATATTAGTGTTATCAGCCCAAAGACAAAATAATCCCTGGTATATTGACAGTGGATGTTCCAAACATATGATTGGAGACAAAAGTAAGTTTCTAACTCTAAGTGAAAACAAATCAGGGAATGTAACTTTTGGAAACGATGCACCAGGAAAAATAAAAGGTAAAGGAATGGTAAGCCCGAGTAATGGCAAAGGAAAATATCAATATGTGTTGTTTGTATATGGCCTGAAACATAATCTACTAAGTGTCAGTCAAGTTTGTGACAAAGGATGTGAATTTGTTTTTACTTCTAAAGATTGTAAAATAAATTCTTTAAATTCAAGAAAACTGGTTGCAAAAGGGATAAGAACAGAAAACAATGTCTATGTCTTAAAAGAAGAAAAAGAAGAATGCCACTTAAGCAAATACGATGAAATTTGTCTATGGCATAGGAGACTTGCACACCTAAATTTTGACTATATAATCAAGCTTAGAAACAATGGGGCAGTAAAATATTTTCTGAAGATATCAAAGCCATATGACTCTATTTGTAAACCTTGCAAGATAGGAAAGCTTACTTGCACTCAATTCAAATATAAAAACTTTCCTTCAACAGAAAAACCTTTCCAGTTAGTACATATGGATTTATGTGGACCATCAAGAAAAGATGGTACAGGAAAAGAAAACTATGTTATGTTGATTATTGATGATTATTCTAGACTAACGTGGGTTGGTTTTTTGAAGGAAAAATCTAAGGCATTTGAAAAATTCAAAGTGTTTAAGGCTCTGGCTGAGAATCAAATAGGAAAAATATTGAAGGCAGTAAGGTCTGATAGAGGAGGAGAGTTTAATTCATGGAAATTCAAATAGTTCTATGATAAACATGGAATCAAACGAGAATACACTATTCCAAGAACTCCACAGCAAAACAGAGTAGTTGAGAGGTAGAATAGATCAGTTCAGTAGATGGCAAGATCAATGATGAACGAAAGGAATATTTCTCAGACATATTGGGTGGAAGAAATCCATACAACTGTTCATATCCTTAACAAAGCTTATCTCAGGCCACACAGTGACAAGACTCCTTATGAACTATGGTTTGGAAGACCTGCTTCAATCAAGCATTTTAAAGTCTTTGGAAGTAAATGCTATATTAAGAATAATGATGAAAACATTGGCAAATGTGATGACAGGGATGATGAAGGTATCTTCTTAGGTTATGCTACAAATAGTAAAGGATACATATGCTACAAGAAGAGGCTGCATAAATTGGTTGACTGTATCGACGTTAAAGTTGATGAAGAAATATCAGTCAGAAATGTAAGCAATGTTGAACCAAACACAAAAGATATAGTTGAAGATGAAGATGAACATGTCCAAATATCCGAAAGAGAAGAATCTGAATCAGATGAAGATACGAATACTTCGAATGACACAAATCAGCAAAAAGAAGAAAAATCACCTCTCAGAATTATTAGAAAGAATCATCCTGAAAATCAGTTAATTGGAGATATAAATAAAGGAGTTCAGACAAGAAGGAAATTGATTAAAGACTCAGAACAATCTCATGTTTCCTTTTTGTCTATGATTGAACCTAATTTTTTTGATGAAGCTAGATAGCATGATGATTAGATTAGAGCTATGAATGAAGAGCTTGATCAGATTGAGAAGAACAATACTTGGGAGCTTGTTCCTAGACCTGAAGATAAGAATGTAATAGGCTCCAAATGGGTGTTCAAGAATAAAATGAATGAAAAAGGACAAGTTGTTAGAAATAAAGCCAGATTGGTCTGTAAAGGGTATGCATAAGTTGAAGGTCAGGATTTTGATGAAACTTTTGTACTAGTGGCAAGATTGGAATCCATTAGAATGTTTCTTGCATACTCATGTCATAAGAATTTTCAAGTTTATCAGATGGATGTTAAGTCAACATTTCTTAATGGATATCTAGAGGAAGAAGTATATATGGAGCAACCTGAAGGATTCTCATTGACAAATAATATTTATTATGTTTGCAAACTGAAGAAGGCTTTATATGGACTAAAACAAGCACCACGATCTTGGTATTATAGACTAGACAAATTTTTATAAGACAAAGGGTTCAAGAAAGGTACTGTTGACAACAATATCTACATTAAGTCTGAAGGTGATAATTTACTAGTTGTTTTGGTTTATGTAGATGATATTATTTTTGGTTGTACTAATGAATCCTTTGTCCAGTGGTTTGGTAACTCTATGCAAACAGAGATTGAAATGCCCATGATAGGAGAATTGCCATACTTTCTGGGTTTACAAGTAAATCAGAGTTCTGCAGGAATATTTATCTCTCAAGAAAAATATTTGAAAGAGATGTTGAAGAAATTTCAGATGGAGGATTCCTCTCCTATTAGTACACCTATGGTGGTTGGTTGCAAGCTCAGTAAAGATGATATTTCACTTGATTTTGATCAAAGGACATATCTCTCGATGATAGGCAGTCTTCTGTACATCATAACATCCTGTCCTGATATAATGCAAGTTGTTGGAATGGTTGGTCATTATCAGTCTGCTCCTAAACAAAGTCATTTGGTAGTTGTAACAAGGATATTCAAATACTTGAAGGGAACAATGACTTATGGTCTGTGGTATCCCAGAAATAAGAATTTTCACTTAACTTCTTATTTAGATGCAGATTGGGAAAATTGTGTGGATGAGAGAAAGAGAACCAGTGGAGGTGCATTCTTCCTGGGTGACTCATTGGTAGCATGGATTAGTAAGAAACATGGATCTATTTCCTTATCAACTTCAGAGGAAAAGTACGCTATTGCTACTACTTTCTGCACTCAGATTTTATGGATGATTCAAAATCTTGCAGATTTGAAGGTAAATTATATTGATCTGATTACCATTCACTGTGATAACACTAGTGCCATTAGTGTCTCCAAGAATCCTATTCTTCATCCCAAGACTAAGCATATCCCAATAAAATACCATTTTCACAGTGAAGAAGTTACAAACAGAGTTGTTCAGCTGAATTATATTCCTTCCACAGAATAGATAGTTGATATCTTTACTAAACCGTTAGCAATGACCCCTTTTGGATATCTTCGTCAAAATTTGGGGGTTATAACTTCCTTTGTCTAATATGTTCACTTGGTCAGGGGGAGTACTTATTAAATATCTATTGTATTTCTAAGATGCTCATAGTTGAAAGGGGGAGTATGTACTACAACAACTCAGGGGGAGCATGTTTCTTCTTTGACATTAATGTCAAAGGGGGAGAAGTGTTGTAATTTTAAGGATTCTACAGTGGTATAGTTGGATGACCTTAAAGGTGTTGCCATCAATGACAAAGGGGGAGATTGTTGGCATGGTTTCAGATAGAGGCAGAGTGTGCGTGTTTTTCATTGATGATGAGATCATCATGATCAACAACGCAATGATGATGACATGGTAAGATCAACAATGAAGAGAAACAATGTCATTGGATCACCCATTCAGAGTTCCTAATGAACATCAAATATGAATATAGAAAGAAGAAACTCACAAAAGAAACGCTGATATGTGAAATCATGAAACACTCTCATGCTTGGCCCCTGGTCATAACTTATGGTCACATCGACGAAGGATTAAGGGAAGGAGCTAATTTCTAAGCTCCATTTCAGGGATCACAACTTGGAGTGTCGAGACCCTTCATAGGAATGCCAAAATGCAAAATTGTGAAATGCCTTTTGGCATAGGCTGTGCTCATCGTTAGTGGTCATGTGAGGGGAAGGAGCTAGCATAGCTAGGCTCCATTTCAGGTACCAAGAGTCAAGGAGTCAAGGAGACTCATGAAATAATCCTTGAATTACAAATAATGAAATCTCTTTATCGATAAGCACTTAGTCATCTTCCTAGGCATGTGAAGGAAGGAGCATGCAAGCTGCAAGGCTCCATTTTGTGATCGAGAGTTGGAAGAGTTAGAGTGACTCGCAACCAAATTTGCGAAATGTGAAATTTCATAGCGCCTGTTGGTGTAGCCACTGGTCATCGTCGGTGGTCACAAAAAGGGAAGGTACTAATTGCTAAGCCTTATTTTTTGGATATCACAACATGGAAAGTTGATATGTCTCACCACAAGATATCCGAAATGTGAAATGCGAAATCACTTTTTGATTAGCCTATGGTCACAACAAGTGGCCACATGGGATAAACACGAGACCCTACAAATTTAATCCAACGGTTTTGGTTATTTGAAATCTGATCGAAGGGCTACTGTTTATCTTTATGATTAATTGTTCATTTACGATTCAATTAGTTGAACTGAATGATGGTTCTTGGATGGTTGGTGATTCAGTTGTTGAGGCATTATTTCCATAGGAGATTCGAGGTCTAACGGACAAGGTTGCAATGCATAAAAGAGATATGTAGTGACTATGTGGGATTAGTTGTTCTGACTGAAAAATGAAGTAAACTGAGAGAAAATAAAACCGCAGAATGCACAGTGTGAGATTAAACTGAGAAATGATAAAAAGAATATGAACAGAGAAAAAGTATAATGAAGTAGAGAATAATTGTAGAACAATAGAGAAGTAGTAAGAATTGATATATCTGTACTAATTTTTATTCATTCATTTATTTATTATCAGAGAGGTTGGGTGGTGCTAGGGAGGGCTGTGGTGTTCTAATATTCAAGTTGGTTCTTGAATATTTGAATTTGTAGCTTGCATCTAGTTGTGGCTAGAAAATTAGGGTGGCAGGGTGGTGCTCTGGAAAACAAAATTTTTTTGGTATGCAAGTTGGTGCTTGTATAAGTGGAAGTAGGTGCTTCCATCTAGTCAGTGTTGGAACACTTAGGGAGTTGGTGCTTCCTTCTAGTGGGTGCTAGAGAAAATAGAGAAAACAAGTTGGAGCTTGTAAAATAGAGGTAGTAGCCTCACATTGAGTTGGTGCTCAATTATAGATGATGTACAGAACTTAAAATACTGCCTATCATTTCTAAGAAGAAGAGGTTTTCTCCCTTTATGGGTTTCCTTGTGAAAATATGTCTCTGTGTATATCTTATGTGTGACTGATTCTCATTATTTATGTTGTCCATATGTTGTATAATATTGATGGTCACTTGAAGAAATATTAAAAATGCTTTAATAGACTTAACATTGTTTAAGCACAGTAACAACTGATTCTCCCACCCTCTCAGTTGTCTCAGTAATTTCAACAATTGGTATCATAGTGAGTTCCTTTTATTTAAAGGTATATCTGTAAGCTTAAACTTGGCAAGTCATGAAGGGACTTCAGCCAATAAGCCTCCTCTATTTGATGGAACAAATTTTTCCTTTTGGAAGGTTAGAATAAGAACATACCTAATGGCCTTAGGTGATGATGTTTGGGATGTAGTAGAGACCAGATACATAAAGCCTATTGTGCTAGCTTCCAAGGATTATAAGTTAGAATTTATCTTAAAAATGGTTTAATAGACTTAACATTGTTTAAGAACAGTAACAAATGATTCACCCCCCCTCTCATTTGTCTCAGTAATTTCAACACATTATCCATGACTTCAAGATATCATCCACAAACAAATGGTTGAACAAAAATATTTAACTAATTCTTCAAGGATTATATTCATTGCTATTCTCCAAAAAATATTTAACTAATGGGTACTTAAGTGTATTCCTCTAGCAAAATGGTGGTATAATATGGCCTATCACATAGATATTAGTATGTATCCATTTCAATGTCTTTGTTGATATCCATTTCCTAGTAATGCATCTTATTTTGAAGGCCATACCAAAGTATAGGTAGTAAACTCACATATTGAGAAGACTTGAGAAACTTTGCAAATAATTAAATAAACCCATCAAATGTCCTAGAATATGATGAAGTAGAAAGTAGATCAACATTGTTATAGTGAAAAAAATTTTGAGGTGGGGGATTGGTTATATATGTGGCTCCAACCATTTAAGTAATTCGATATCAAACAAAAGAATAATAAAAAACTAGCTCCAAAATTTTATGCACCCTACAAGATCCTTGGAAAGATTGTAGAAGTGGATTATGAGTTTGTTACAGGTATGAAATAACTGAGAGGGGGGGGG